>JAUCMX010000004.1:24389714-24474714 GCA_033459395.1 Hemibagrus guttatus
TTCACATGCAAGAAAAAGTTTGCAAACCCTTTGGAATGACCTAGATTTTGATACTGATTACTCATGACTCAAATATGGTCTGATCTTAATCTAAGTCACTATATAGACAAACACAATCTGACTAAATTAATAACACAAACATTTGTACTTTTCATGTCTTCACTGAACATACTGAGTAAACATTCGCAGTTCAGGCTGGATGTGAACTCTTGAATTTATTAACACATAGAACCTCCTTTAGCCACAATAACCTTCACCAAATGTTTCCCTGTAGCTGCTTAAAAGACTTGCACAACATTGAGGAGGAATTTTGAAACGTTGCTCCCTACAAAACGGTTTCATTCTGACTTAGTCAACCGAACACAAATGTTGATTTTCTCAGGAGTTTTGGGTCGTTTGTCTTGTTGCATCACCAACACTCTCTTAAGTCACACACACACACACACACAAAATATACCTCTACCAGGCATAACATTATGACCACCTGCCTAATATTGTGTTGGTCCCCCTTTTGCTGCCAAAACAGCCCTGACCCATCATGCACTGTGTATTCTGACACCTTTCTATCAGAACCAGCATTAACTTCTTCAGCAATTTGAACAACAGTAGCTCATCTGTTGGATCAGATCACACGGGCCGGCCTTCACTCCCCACGTGCATCAATGAGCATAAACATACATTCTTAAGCATGATATTTGTTTTGGAATTTGAGATTGTTCTTCTTCAATTCAATCTCAATTAAAAATTTAATTTCAGAATGTAAACCCAAAATAGTAACACTGAATTTCTAATTCCATAAATGTAGCACTAAAACGTTTTGTTCAGGGTTCACAACATCGACAATGCACTTTCATGTGTGATTTACAATGAGTGTTAATATGTAGTTCCTTGTTCCTTTGGATATTATTTTGGATAGTGGGGGCAGCCGTGGCTCAAGTGGTTAAAGCTCTGGGTTGTTGATCGAAGGCTCGGGGTTCAAGCCCAGCACCACTAAGCTCCACTGTTGGGCAATTGTGCAAGGCCCTTAACCCTCCCTGCTCCAGGGGTGATATATCATGGGTGCCCCTGTGCTCTGACCCCAACTTTCTCAGCTGGGATATGTGCTGTAATGTATGTGTGGTGATAAAGGCTTCTTATTATTATTATTTACCTTGAAACACCCTGCCTGCACAAGACAGGTAGAGTTGCATTACACTATGTCAGCAATGTAGCATACAGTTCATTCTTGCAAAACTGCATATCACAAAGCATAACATGCTTTGGTATTGGACAAATACACTATATTGCCAAAAGTTTTGGGACACCCCTGCAAATCATTGCATTCAGGTGTTGTTTTTCAGGGGTTGGGCTTGGCCCTGTAGTTCCAGTGAAAAGAATTCTTAATGTTTCAGCATACCAAGACATTTTGGATAATTTCCTGCTCCCAACTTTGTGGGAACAGTTTGGGGATGACCCCTTCCTGTTCCAACATGACTGTGCACCAGTGCACAAATCAAGGTCCATAAAGGCATAAGAGTCCATAAAGAGGCCTGACCTTAACTAGATAGAACAACCTTGGGATGAATTAGAACAGAGACTGAAAGCCAGGCCTTCTCATCCAACATCAGTGCCTGACCTCACAAATGCTCTTCTAGAGGAATGATCTAGAAGATTGTTTAAAAAGGGGAAAAAAAGACCATGTTTATGTTGTTGTCATTGGCATTTCACAATGGCATATCCAGTATCTGCTGATGAGATAGTAACTAGTAACCTTCAGATACTACTATGTATTTTAATTATTATTCCATTTTTGTTTAAAGCCTACCACTGAGTCATATACGCTATATTGCCAAAAATTTTGGGATGTCTTACATGCACATGAATGTAATATGGAGTTGGCCCGCCCTTTGCGACAGCTTCAACTCTTCTGGGAAGGCTTTACACAAGGTTTAGGAGTGTGTTTATGGGATTTTTTTGACCATTCCTCTAGAAGCGCATTTGTGAGATCAGGCACTGATGTTGTATGAGAAGGCCTGGCTTTCAGTCTCCGGTCTAATTCATTCCAAAGGTGTTCTATCGGGTTGAGGTCAGGACTCTGTGCAGGCCAGTCAAGTTCCTCCACACCAAACTCGCTCATCCATGTATTTATGGACCTTGATTTGTGCACTGGTGTGCAGTCATGTTGGAACAGGAAGGGGTCATCCCCAAACTGTTCCCACAAAGCTGGGGGCATGAAATTGTCTTGAGACTACTAAGGGGCCCAGCACAACCCCAGAATTCAATAATTTGGAGGGGTGTCCCAATACTTTTGGTAATATAGTGTAGCTAATCAGTTAATGCAACCTTTCTTTAAATACAGTTAATGATGGAGGTGGTGTTCACAACACTTTAGCACATAACACTTTACTAGCCTTGGTTAGTTGGTTAACTTGGTTAGTTAAGATTAAAAATTATTTTTTCGATCACTTTTGCACTTACTCAAGTGAATTATTACCTGATTTACTAGAGTCATTATGTTTCCTACTCTTCCAAACACTGATATTCACCATCAATTCTGATTTATTTTTATACAATGATGATATATTACTATTTAATATTGAAGTACAGTTTTGCAGTGGTGTTTCAAAGTACATTTTAGTTTATGTACATCTAGTTTAAAAGATGAATACTATAAATAAATAAGACGATCTGAACTTCCCCCACTTTTCGACTAGCAACATTTATGCACTTCCATCACAGCTATATTTGCATTTATTTGAAGATATTTGAAGGATTGTTGAGTAGTCTTTGACGAAACTTGAGGGGCGTGGCGCCTCAATCCGTACACACACATTTACAACTCGCTTCAGTGATTCGATTCGCAGGAACAAACCTGCTTCAATGAATCAAATTTACATGTTGATTCATTCGATTCATCGCCAACAGAAAAATATCAAGTAGGCTAATGCACTTTTGCTATTACTTAAATTCATTGGTTAATAATTTAAACCTATTTTAGATGATTGTGAAATTGGCAGCCTAGCTTTGTATAACCACCAATACAATTAGACAGCATCTATGTAGATAAAGTTGCATGTATAAAGCATTGTTTTGACAGATACCCCTAATCGTTCATGGCAAAGTAAGTGAAATAAACCATAGCCAATGCCTAAATGTGAAGTTGTTGCCTAAAACCTCAGTGTTATTATATTTAATAAGATAAGACCACAATTTTAATATAAAAACGTGCTACATTACAGATTAGTCCTGTGTAGGTGTTATTTTAAGTTCATTTAAGTAATAAGATAACTTTGCATACCCGTAATAGACTCGCTTTTCAACAAACGATTCGTTCAACAACAAAAAAAAAGGAGCCGACTCTTTCCCGAATCGTCCATCAGAGTATACCCGGAGAATGGGCTGAGGGAACGACGAGGAGGGAGGAGGAACCGAAAGAGAAAAAAAAGTTCAACTAAAAATGGCTTCCTTGTCTTTGGAGTCTCCAGAACAAACGGAGAATGGAAGCGCCGAGGAATCTGGACAATCGGAAGCCAGAGTCAAACAGGAAAAGGACTCGGAGGAACTTTCTGAGCGGCTGTTGGAGACCTTCCCAAAGTCCGCGCTCGGCTTTTCCAGTGAGCAGGTCGCCTGCGTATGCGAGGCTCTCCTGCAGGCGGGCAACGTGGATCGCCTGTGGAGCTTCCTGGCTACCATCCCTCCTTCGTCCGACGTGCTACGTGGCAACGAGACCCTGCTTAAGGCCCAGGCCCTGGTCGCCTTCCACCGCGAGGACTTTACAGAGTTGTACGCCATCTTAGAGAGCCGCGACTTCCACCCGAGCAACCACGGGTTCCTGCAGGACCTCTACCTGAGAGCGCGCTACAAGGAGGCGGAGAGGTCGCGGGGTCGCAGCCTGGGCGCAGTGGACAAGTACCGGCTGCGCAAAAAGTTCCCCCTTCCAAAGACCATCTGGGACGGAGAGGAGACGGTGTATTGTTTCAAGGAAAAGTCGCGCAACGCCCTGAAAGAGTGTTACAAAGTTAACCGGTACCCAACTCCGGACGAGAAGAAAAATCTAGCCAAACTTACCGGACTTTCTTTGACCCAAGTGAGCAACTGGTTCAAGAATCGGCGACAGAGAGACCGAACTCCATCCGGTACTAACAGCAAAAGGTAACTATCAATACACAGATGTTTCAGCTACGAAGGTTTGGGTTTGATGGAGTTATTTTTTTTATTTATTGCATATTTGTGGTTTGTGCTCGGTATTGGAGCCAGGTACCCTTCAGCTCGGTCTCTCCGAGCCAAAACAAACCTCTTTTGTTTTTAGTAGATCGGTGCACAATCAACTAAATAGACATCAACACCGAGAGTCATTTTTACAGCCCTCTTGACTAAATACAACAGTGACTATTTGGCTTCCTGTCGCTTTAGGTTACATTTTGTTTATGCATTTCTTCTACCTCAGCAAAGCAGTTACTGTGTAGCTGCAGAAACAGGATTAATTATACTGGAGAAATAACAATGTCGCAAAAAGTAAAAGTACTGCTTTGTTTGTGGTCTCGGTCTCAGTAACGCGGCCTAGACTGGGAACGATGACGTTTGCTTTTCATCTTTATTCATCCCGAGTTGGAAAGAAAAGTTGGTGCTCGGGTTTGATTATGCAGTGAGACAGTTGGCTGAGATCAGGTCCGACTGACTGCAAGCGTGTTGCTTTGTTGTGAAATGTGAGCTCTCAGCACCCAGAAGTGGCTCAGGTTTCCCGACATGCTGCATGGCGACATCTCCCTGCGGTACACACTGCACAGGAATGCCAAAGCAGAGCATTTCAAGGAAAAGGAACATGTAAACTGTGAACACCTTTACAAAACGGATTTCTAGGCAAGTCACTACACGATTAAACCAATAAATCTGTGTTTAAGGCTGACCTGAATTCATGAAGTTTGACACCTTTGCCATTCCTGAAAGAAGGATATTGCAGAGGAATTGCCTAGAATTTTCATTAAATCAATTTAAACGCATTAGATTTGATCGTAAAAGAGGTTAAAAATATGCTTTTCTTTTTAATCTGAATAGTCCAGTAATAAATAACATTTATATCTATATAAATAGTATTTACATACTTATTTATGCTGTATACACTGATCAGGCATAACATTATGACCACCTGCCTAATATTGTGCTGGTCCCCCTTTTGCTGCCAAAACACATTGCCCATTTTTCCTGCTTCTAACACACCAACTTTGAGGACAAAATGTTCACTTGCTGCCTAATATATCCCACCCACTAACAGCTGCCATGATGAGGAGATAATCAGTGTTATTCACTTCACCTGTCACTGCTCAGAATGTTAAGCCTGATCGTTGTCTCTCATTACAATAATAGACTTATTTACCACTGTTACCTTGATTGCAGGTTTGTATTTCGTTATATTACATTTGTAAAACAGATGTATAGTTTGCACCACATCACATGAGAATTGCACTGCAAAGACTGCTCTAATTTCGCTGTGACAATAAGAGTGTTGTATCTCCAGATGATGTTTATTAATTTTTCATAACATCAGCTATGATGCAAGTGCAAATCGCAGGTTTCTACACTTTATGGCAAAAAGTTTGTGGACTGTTTGTGTTTCCCTCTTTTCCGTTATAAAGTCCTCTACTGTTCTCGGAAGGCTTTCAAAAAACAACAGCAACAGTGTTGTAGTGTTGATATGGTGAATTCTTCCTGTAAACAGACATTTATTTAAGGAGTCACTTGTGTCAGGACAGATGTCTTTGCACTTTATTTTTTAGTAACATGAAATGCTGCATTTTCCCCTCCTCTGTCTTATGACTGTTTATAGCTGCTTTAACAGATATGGTAACAGGAACTTGAATCAGAGACATAAGTGTACCTAAAGGGTTAAAAGTACAAAATTAATTAATAAATTAAGCACTGTGCAATAGTTGACCAGTTGCTGTGGTATAAAAGGAGTAAAGCACTACGGAATGTTTTGTCATGATAAGAGTAGCTGTGAATTAACAGTAAAAGTAAATATAGACTTTTCAGCAGTCAGATGGCAAAGGTCTACTGTTTTTAATACATAATGACCCTTTTCATCTATAGTGTCATGCTTTAAAATTGATAAACTATATAAAAGAAACTGCTTTATGATAACTTAAGTACCAGCCCAGTCTACCAAGATGATGAGATTTCTGGAAAACTTTGTCATTTGTTGTAGGCTTGCACCCGGGATGGTCCAGCATGGCTAAACTATTGCCTTTGATTTTCTCTAAATTAGCCTTCCGTTAACCTTTGATTCAGTTGCTCTTGAAGTTAAATAGCCATGAGGTTTTTCCCCATGCCTCTCTTATCACAAGTGTTTGTGGTTAGGCAGTAATACTGCGATCACCACAGCTGCTCATAATCACTGCTGTCACTATAGTGGAACTTTAATCTAGTATTCAGGCTAGAAGGAGAACGTGGGCGTAGCTGCTGGAGGGCCAAATTGGGGGGAAAAGAGCATTTTTGTTCTCTCTACTTCAGTATTATCCTTATCCATAGATGCAGATTTTTTGCTGTGTTTGGAACGAGACTGATTGTAATAACTACCGTGAGTCAAGCTCATTAGTTAGGAAGTCATTGGTGCATAGCTGTGCCTTTTTATCAATCTGTAGCAAGATGAAACAAATTGCAATTATTTTACTTTACATTTTGCATTGCATGGACGATACGCAAAAAAAGTAAAGGAAGCACTAAAGCAAGAAGGGTATTTATTGTTGCAGTGGAAGAGACTGCAGTGGAGGAGTAGAGGCTAGCCTAATGGCTTCAGCTTCAAAAAAAAAAGTGTGGAAGGTTTTAATAATTCATTCAGTCATCTTCAGTAAGCATTTTATCCTGGTCAGGGCCACAGCAGATCCCGGAAACGCAAGGAGTGATGTGAAAATTTGGACTGGAAGTGCAACACACACACGTTCACATTTGCATTCACACTTAGGGCAATTTAGCACAGACAATCCACTTGTCACCTACATGTTTTTGGGAGGTGGGAGAAAACCAGAGAACCTTGAGGAAATGTGTGAAACTCCACACAGACTGTAAGGATCAGACCAGGAACCTTGGAGCTGTGAGGCATCAATGCTGCCTGCTATGTGGGTTTTTATTAATTATTCCCAATTTAACGTATAGGGAAAAGAAGCATGTCTATAGCAGTGGTGTTATTTTGTGCCTGTACTTGTTTAAATATTAGAAGTGTGTTGTATCATAAATAAAGATATATTACATTTTATATATTTGTTAGCTGTTCAAGTTCAGTCATGTTCACTCATTTGGGCTGAAGCCCATAAAATCAGCGTCGGCACGAACACACAATGGGAAAAGTCAAAGATACTACCTCCTTTTATTTTGCGTTGCAAAACACAGTCAGAAACGCACATCACACCATTCACTCAAATAGCTCAGAGGTTTCCATGGAAGCACATCTGTTATAGCATGCATCTGCAAAAAAGAAAAAATTTAAATGTGAGTCATTTCTCAGGGTTTGCTTAAAAGGGCTTGATTGGAACCAACACATCACTTCGAAATATAAACAGGAGTTCTGAGTAAACCAGTAACCAGAGTATATCTCTTATACTATCAGCTTAAGTGGCATTTGAGGTATGAGTAAATAGAGATTGCTGAGGTAGTAACATGGCAGATTTTATATTAATTCTTAGGTGTTCATTTTTCGTAAAGTTTGTGTATTCAGGCCGCTTATACTGTAAAAAGTATCTGTGTGTTTTTTAGATGCCGGACAAATAGCATGTCAGTTCAGGTGAAGTAAAGCTGGTCTTTAGAAGCTTTTTATTTAATTATTTATTTAATTTTGGATCTTACAGCTTGGTACGCAAGTCCGAAGTAAGTGCAAAGTAACTCTAGTCATTGCAAATCATACCGAAAAAGATCAACGTGCTCTTTTTCGTTATGTAGTATTGACATTGCATTTTCTTTTAGGCAGTACTTCCTACAGAATCCTTTCTGTATTGAGGTAACCAGAAGGTTTGGGACTTGGATGGTTGTGTTTTGAAAACAGGAATTCAAGCCATTTAAAGGCATGCAAAGCAGTACAAAATAAACTAGGTCACAAGTAGTAGGTGTATATTTAAAAACAAAAACTGCCATGTTTTGTTGGTTCATTAGGCTTGTATTTCTACATGTATGAGAGGAGCAGGACAGTGGTGAGGTGTGCTGTAGGTCAGACAGAGGAGTTCAAAGTGGAGGTGGGACTGCATCAGGGATCGGCTCTGAGCCCCTTCCTGTTTGCTATAGTGATGGACCAGTTGTCAGAGGAGGTCAGACAGGAGTCTCATTGGACAATGATGTTTGCAGATGACATTGTGATCTGTAGTGAGAGCAGGGAGCAGGTGGAGGAAAACCTGGAGAGGTGGAGGTTTGCGCTGGAGAGAAGAGGAATGAAAGTCAGTCATAGTAAGACTGAGTACATGTGTGTGATTGAAAGGGAGGGAAGTGGAACAGTAAGGTTACAGGTTACAGGGTGAAGAGGTGAAGAAGGTACAGGAGTTTAAGTACTTGGGGTCAACAGTCCAGAGTAATGGAGAGTGTGGGAAAGAGGTAAAGAAGTGAGTGCAGGCAGGTTGGAATGGGTGGAGAAAGGTGTCGGGAGTTCTGTGTGATAGGAAAATATCAGCGAGAATCAAGGGGAAGGTGTACAGGACAGTGGTGAGACCGGCCATGCTGTATGGTTTAGAGACAGTGTCACTGAGGAAGAGACAGGAGTCAGAGCTAGAGGTAGCAGAGCTGAAGGTGTTGAGGTTCTCTTTGGGAGTGACAAGATTGGACAGGATTAGGAACGAGTACATCAGAGGGACAGCTCATGTTGGATGTTTGGGGGACAAAGTTAGGGAGACCAGATTAAGATGGTTTGGACATGTCCAGAGGAGGGAGAGTGAGTATATTGGTAGGAGAATGTTGGACATGGAGCTGCCAGGCAGGAGGCAAAGAGGAAGGCCAAAGAGGAGGTATATGGATGGAATTAATGAGGATATGAAGCTAGTGGGTGCAAGTGTTGAGGATGCAGAAAATAGGGATAGGTGGAGAGAGATGATTCGCTGTGGCGATCCCTGAAGGGAAAAGCCGAAAGAAGAAGAAGATTAGACTTGTATTTCTCAATTTGTAGTAGTTACTAAGTAGTAGGTTTTAGCATAAATAATTGAATAATCTGGGACTTTGTTAATGACACACACACAAAATAAGCAGTATTCATTTTCATCTTTTTCTTCTCTCTCTTCTCCATCTTCTCTCTCTCTTTTAGTGAATCTGATGGAAACCACAGCACAGAGGATGAGGCTAGTAAGGCTGATCTGGAAGACATTACTGACAAACCCGCGACTCAAGAGGCTGGTGGCTCAACTGCTTCGCTTATATCCCTCTCTAGTGCCCCCTGTAGTACTGGAGGTCAACTAATTCTCAATAACACAGGGGGATTCCTTGCAAGTCCTCATCCCCTGTTGCTCAATGGGAGCCCATTACTATCAGGGACTGGAACCGGTGTCATTATTAATGGACTGACTCTGGGTGATGGTCATGCAGTCACCCTCAGTCCCGTGACTACCAACACTCCACTTTTACTCAATGGGGCTCAGGTTATATCTAAGGGTAGTGGGAATAATAGTGTCCCAGAAAACTGTATTAACAAAATGGAAACGCAGCCCAACCTCACTAGCACAGTCCCTGTCTCGTTGACTGAGGAAACGAAAGTGACCAACCATAATGTCTCTCCGCTGGACTTCATCACTGTTCCAGAGGCTATGAAGGCTCAAGATAGTACCCAAATGGTGCCTCCCACCTCCATATCCACATCCACAATTTCTTCCACAGTGATGACTCACACCTCCCTTTCTTCATTAGCATTGACTCAAAATGGCATCCTTTCTTCTGCCGTTGCTCCATCTGGTATATTTAATTCCAACCCAGCGATGTCACTACAATCCACTCAACAGCCTGAGCTTGTGGTAGTAGCAACAGCAGGTTCCCAAATAAATCCTACTTCTTCTGTTTCACAAATAGCATCTTCTTCCACTGTCTCTAGCTCTCAGGTTCTTTCTTTGCCCCAGGTGGTACCATCCATCCAGGGCATTCCAGTATCTCAATTAGTACAGCACCCAGCAGGGACTCCGGTGTCTTGCCCTCAGTTAGTTCCGATGTCTCCCATTACCACTCATCTGTCCCAGAGTTCCATCTCTCAATTTCCAAACCCCAATCTGCAAATTGGACCCAGGCCAATTCAAGCTCAATCTCAGAATGGATCCTCTGCACCCGGTGAGAACACTGTCGTATCTGTCCCCCGGGTGCCTAATGGGCAGGCTCCACTGACACTTCAGTTAACAGACCAGTCAAATTCAGCTACCATCCCCCAGATACAGACGCTGAGTACACAAGGCATACCCATCTCCTCACCAACTCAAGTAGTTCCTGTTTCACAGTCCAAGGACACAGGGCAGCCTCAGCTCGTACCTTTGCCTCAACTCATGCCTGTATCCCCCATTGCATCTACAGGGACCATATCCTTCCCTCAGGTGGTCCCAGCAGCACCCTCATTCTCCATCCCGTCTCCGGGAGGTGCTTTCCAAATCTTAACATCTGGCTCTGGAGGAGGAGTTGCTGTGCCCCAGGGAGCTATACGGATAAGCCCCATAGGACCTCCTCAGAGTGTGCCTACAGCTGGTGCAATTCCCGGTGTCCAGCTTCTTAATTCAGGAGTTATTCAACTTCCCTCTGCTTCTCCAGGTAAGATACTGGACAGTATTGTTGAACCATATTAGATTTACCAAACGTTAATGTTTACTGTTGGTTAGAACGTCAGCTGCAACACAATTGATTTTTGTTCCACCACCACATCAGAGAGCTTGATTGCATTATTCTGCTCTTGTTTTAAGGTAACTTCCTCTTGACAGGTGGCAGTCCCTACCTGAGTGTTCAGAATGGCAAACTCATCCTTACCATCCCAGCTGGTTTCCAGTTTACTAGCATGCCTGTCAAATCCATCCCAGAAAACCCAGGCCTAAGTGCAAGCAGCAGCAGCAGCAGTGGACTAGAACAAACCTCAACAGGAACATCACTACAAAATCAACCAGTCTCTCTATCCTCTGTCCAGACCTCTAGTCCATTTCAGTCATCTCCTTTAATTGGCTCATCTGCGCTTTACTGTAGTCCTGAGACTGGAGCCCTGGCTAACCCTACACCAGGAGCCTCTCCAAACACCTCAGACTCTCCAACCCCAACCCCTACTAATGTTCTGCCATCCCAACAGACCCTCAGCCCTGAGAGCATGCTGTCATTCAGTCCCCTCAGTAGTGGGGTAGCCAGTGGTCCTCATCTCATTCAGCCTGCTTGGAGTCCTGTGCCCCTGTCATCTTCATCTGGACTCACACTGTTTGATGTACGTGGGAAAGGGGATCTACCCGAGGACCCGGCTTTATTGGGCTTACCAGGTGGGGAGTCCCTGCTATTGGGTACCCCTCCTCCAAGCGATGATGTACATAGGGAATCTCATCTGGACGATGTGGAGATGGACGGAGACTCAAAGATTCTTACTCAACTGCAGTCTGTCCCTGTGGATGATGATTTGGGTTTGTAACTGTACTTCTCTTGGGCTGCCTTTTACAAGCCCTCAGACAATCTTGATGCTCCACAGCAATCTGAATTTTGTATGAGTCAATGTATGGCATTAGAGGTAGGAATCAACATAGATTCTTGGTAAACGATACCTGATTTGATCTTTATAGATTCATATAAAACAAAACAAAATAGGTCAACCCGTTTCTAACCTTCTTGATTTTGTTGGATCCAACATCAGCTTTGTTTTGGGATTCACAATAAGGAGTCATAGGTTTTTTCCCCCTCACAGAAAGACATAGGGATTAATGTCATGGAACATTTACCTTTTGGGCATTTACAGAACAGCGGGGCTATTTCATTTTACAATATAAATCATGCATTATAGCTCGAAGCAATTTTTGTTTTATTAATTTATGAGACTTCAAAGTTAATGTTTGTGATAAATCAAAAAAATTTTAGTCAATCACTTTAAATGTAGCTCATTCAGAGGAGGCACTGCTGACTGGTTTATCTGAATGCTAGCTTTCAAGAGCTAGGTGATTTTTTTTTCACACGTTTATTAGTTGACAGATCGGTGGCGTGGGTGGCCTGTTCTTTTTTTTAGCCCAAGCTTGGTGGCACGACTTCCTGTGAGGACTCTTAACATGGAATGCTTGGCTTGGGTCAGTTCTTTGTAAGCAGCCATATAGTTTACATACGCTTCATATTGGTAATATTGATCATATTTTCGGGTGGCTGGAACAGATTATTTATTTCTTATGGGAAAATTAGTTTCACAATACACATTTTCACCTAAAGAACTCGCCTCCAGAACGAATTAAATTCGTATGCCGAGATTCCACTGTACATGGAATTTCCACAAAGTCTTTGTGGGATAACGCAATTTTCACTCACAGTCACTACGCTCACTGTTCTAGAATATTTATTTGCCAGTCTCAGCAAACATACTGCTTGCTTAGTTCATTATAAGGTGGTCGTTTTACCATTTACCCAATAGGGCCATAAAGGAGGACTTGTACAGGAGTGCACTGAAGCAAACAGAGCAGTAATTTTCCTTAATCACAGCCATCATTAAAGGGTCATCATAGTAATCTAATATCTTACAAGATTTTACAGGCATCATCCTGTGCATTGTGAGAAGTTATCTTAAAAGACACCCTGAAATCACACAGTGTAAAACAAGCTTTAATGACGAAACCAGGATTTGTTTTTAAACCTCCTTTATGAGCCAGACACCCGTATAGGAGTGTGTGTTGACCTCGGAACATGAAGTAGCCTAACCTATACATCTTACAAACATGTAACTTTTTCACAATGATCACATTTCACATGACAACGTAATAGACAATGCGTATTGCTTTCGATAGGATTGCTTTAAACGTTTTTCGAAATTACGCCTGGATTTTCCAGACAGCAAGCTCGAGTTCCATTTGTGTAGGATATTGAGCCGAAGTTATGAATCTTTAACCTTGTTCTATCCTCAATGGTTAGAGAGGCATGTTTTTAAACAGTAAACAACTGATAAAATATATTATAAGATATTTTATCAGTCTTAGATACCTTCATTGTACTATCTCTTTCCTTTGCATTGTAATCATCTGCGATCCGCAGTGTGTATATACATTTTATTCTCTCATGTGCATCCAAAGACTGAACTAGAGCATTATTAGGTTTCCTACGCAATGTTAGCCCACGTTATCTAATGTTTTTCCACACATGTACATTTTTTTTTTTACTATTTAAATTATGCACCATAACTGTGTCTATTGCTAGACTCTGGACGCTTTTTCATAGTTAGTGTCTGATTTAATAAACACTTCCGTCCGTCACTACAATGTAGCACATGCTGAGAAGGTACTGTTAGCCAAGTTACTCTAAAGAAAAAGGGCTTATTACTGTTAGATTTTATCATTTTTATCTATGCAATGAAATGGATTTTTGTTTTTTTTTTAAAAGTAAATCGGTGCTGCCAAGTTGGCATAAGTGGGTTTTTTTTTTTTTTTTTTTTTTGAGACAACTAAACAATAGAGGTAAATCCTGCGAATATGACATACCGTTGAATGCGACTCTCACTACACTTTCGTCAATTATCTGCAAATACATTTTTCATTTCTATTTCTATTTTCTAGGATTTTTTTTCAAGTTACAGACATTGTCTATTGTTTTTCATTCATTTCATTCAAATGTCTGTTCTAAAGTTTTGTATGAAGTAAGGCCAGCAAGTTTTCAATACTGTGTTGTCATATTTCTTGAGTTACTTTATGTGTATGGAATAGCATACACATCTATGGAATTGGCTGACTCATCATTTCTGGCATTTCTGGGTGCACGCGAGGTTAAACGCTGTTCAATGAAATTGGACTCCATGTCAGATTATGGTGCTTATTTCCAGTAGGCCAACATGTCATAATGTTTTGCACAATTTTTTGCCATGAACTGTCATTTACTCTTCTTTTGGTAATATCATTGGTCCTACTGAAGCCATCGAGGAAATTTTCAACACTATTGACCGATAAATGAGAGACATTGTGACACTATTACAATCTTTATGTACTGTTATGTTGTAGGAGTCCGTGCATTGATTCCATGTGCCTTTTTCTTGTTCTGTATGTTTTATTTTCAGTGTATATTTAAAGCCGTAGCAGGGGTGGACAAATCACTAGTCTGAGTGCCTGAAGCATGTAGGTTCAATGTTCAACAGGGTGTTAATGTACCAGTAACTGAGGCTAGATAACATTTTCAGAATCAGGAATATGAAGGGAAATAGTGACTAAGCTGAGCCAAGTACAGTCGAGTGCAGCACAAAACCCTAATGTTACACAAACCTAATGCTATCTCCATGTGTAGGTACTTCGCAATTAACACTATCAGACAAAAATGAAGACTCTAACTTGACTTAATTATTATGTTTGAGAGAACACCATAGCTCGAAGTTGAAATCTTATTAGCCAAAGACTTCCTTGTCTTTTTGTCTAAGGTGCAAATATGATTCAGGAGAGGGGGCACGGTGGCTTGGTGGTTAGCACGTTTGCCTCACACCTCCAGGGTTGGGGGTTCGATTCCCGCCTCCGCCGTGTGTGTGGAGTTTGCATGTTCTCCCCGTGCCTCGGGGGTTTCCTCCGGGTACTCCAGTTTCCTCCCCCGGTCCAAAGACATGCGTTGTAGGTTGATTGGCATCTCTAAATTGTCCATAGTGTGTGATTGCGTGAGTGAATGAGTGTGTGTGTGTGCCCTGCGATGGTTGGCACTCCGTCCAGGGTGTATCCTGCCTTGACGCCCGAGATAGGCACAGGCTCCCCGTGACCCGAGAATAGTTCAGATAAGCGGTAGACAATGAATGAATGAGAGGAGAGGGGCTGTAAAGGCTAAAATAAAAATATAAAACCACCCTCCCAGGGATTCAAGCCCTATTGGAAACCTTTTCAACCAGACTAAAAAGTGGCAATTAACATAATTTGCTTGTTGTGCTTGAAATAAATTGTATTATTCACCATACTTTAGTCTATATAAATAGATTTCTAGACGAGCAAAACATGTTGGGTAGCACAATGGAGCTTTGACCGGTGGGCTGATGAATAAATTGATGATTTGTCCACCCCTGAATAATTGGTAATGAACCAGCATTGTGCTGTTGGTGGATCTGCAGACATCCATCAGAACTCTCCAGTTGCATTTTCTATATATTTTCTGGAAATAGTTGTATTTTAGAAGTGTATTCAAAATAGGACATGTAGCATTTATATGCCAAAGGCTTGTATTACTTTTTTTTTTTCTGTTTTATTTCTTCCATGCACCTGAACAATGTGTTTTTCCCAGTATGTAAGAAACAAAGGGAATTTGAGTGTGTGTGTGTCTATCTGTGTGTGCGTTGGTGTAAATGAGCAACAACTTTACTGTTGCTGTTACTGAATTTGTTTTATTTTTTATTTTTTTTTTTTGTTGTGGCTGATTTTTTTTTAAATTTTTTGTTGTTACAGTACTATCAGATCTGCAAAGCCACAATCATCTCCATCCCAAGGAAAATATACAGCTGATCAAACCAAAGAATTTTGCAATGTATTCTAAATTTAATAAAGGGATTTTTCTTTTTCTTTTTTGGATCCCAGCATGATAAACATAGCATATCTCTTTTAAAGAGTTGTTTTGTATTTGTTATAGCTATTCTATTTTTTATATTCAATCAAATTTTTTTGGCATTGTGTTAAATATACTTTGCAATGCAAGCTGTTTGGTCTCATTTTGTGGTTTGGATGAATGCTTTCACATTTATATTTACATTCACATTTGCATTTATTCATTTTTCAGATGCCTTTATCCAAAGCGACCTTCTAGAGAGGCAGAACACAAGTCAAACACAGAGCTGAGCTACTTTCACAAAATGAAGGCAGTCATCCAAGACCTGTTTGCTCCTTTAGTTTTGCATGGGAATTACAAGGCTCATGTCTATTGCTAGTCAAATGTCTTTTGAACTCTTGCAGTTTCTTATGTTTCTACAGTTTACTCAGTATTATTGCCCCCAGGCCAAACAAATCGATATGGAATAATAATCAAGTAAATCAAAACCTTGTGGAAATCATTAACTCGCTCAGAGCCTAGTGGGACTTTAGGAGCGTTTTAGTTAAGGCTGGGGCACATGAGGTAAAATCATTAAGTCTGTAGATAAAAGATTATAGACAGTGCTGAAATTAACTGTACAGAATAAATATTCAGTGTGACACAACTCTGTGATACCACAGCGCTGATGAATACTCTAATCGGATTGGTCAGAGGTTGTGTCTGTCAAAAGGAAAAGTAGCTAGTAGTTGTTTTGGTTGATATCTGGTTCTATAAGGTGTGCAAGGAGTGTCCAGGGTTAGCACATTGTACCCAGCTTTTCAGAGGGTCCTCCACAACAGCAAAATCCTAAGGACGCAGGATGTGCTATGTAGTTTCTCTGTAACCGGCATCTCATTAGCTCCAAGAGAAAGCGAGGCAAAGATGTGTATACAGATCAGGCATAACATTATGACCACCTGCCTAATATTGTGTTGGTCCCCCTTTTGCTACCAAAACAGCCCTGACCCATTGAGGCATGGACGCCACTAGATCCCTGAAGGTGTACTGTGGTATCTGGCACCAAGATGTTAGCAGCAGATCCTTTAAGTCCTATAAGTTGCCTCCATGTGCCCCACCTCGGAACTTACAGGACGTAAAGGATACTTGATAGATACTGACCACTGCAGACCGGGAACACCCCACAAGAGCTGCAGTTTTGGAGATGCTCTGATCCAGTGGTCTAGCCATCACAATATGGCCCTTTGTCAAACTCGCTCAAATCCTTACGCTTGCCCGTTTTTCCTGCTTCTAACATCAACTTTGAGGACAAAATGTTCACTTGATGCCTAATATATCCCACCCACTAACAGGTGCCATGATGAGGAGATCATCAGTGTTATTCACTTCACCTGTCACTGCTCATAATGTTGAGAATATATATATATATATAATATACATATATATAATATACAGGTGCATCTCAATAAATTAGAATGTCGTGGAAAAGTTCATTTATTTCAGTAATTCAACTGAAATTGTGAAACTCGTGTATTAAATAAATTCAGTGCACACAGACTGAAGTAGTTTAATTGTGATGATTTTGGCTCACATTTAACAAAAACCCACCAATTTACTCTCTCAACAAATTAGAATATGGTGACATGCCAATCAGATAATCAACTCAAAACACCTACAAAGTTTCCCTGTAAAAAAAACCCCAAAAACCTGCTTTTGAAGTTATAATACCGAGTAGAATTTTACCTCTTTTTAATCATATATAGTAACTGTATGATTTTTATCATTGTTGACAGGATTGCGTGGTTTCAGCTGCATATAGAGATGCGAAAAAATAGTTTTGGGTGAGAAAGATGGCTTTATGAAAAATGAAAGGCGTAAACATCAAACATAGCTTAATGATCTGTACATTTATTTATTTATTTATTTAATGAATGTTATTCTAGAGCCCAAAAGTAGTTCTTGTTTTTTTGGTTTGTTTTTGGTTAAAATATTGTTTCTATTGCACATAGATTTTAAAAGGACTATGTCAAGCCTGCTCTCTTGGTGCACAGCTGGCATTTTTCAGGTGCTCTTTTGGAGGCAAATGACGTCCATCCCTCTGGCCTTCATTACATGTACGCCATGCAGGAGTCATCGCTAACCAAATCGGCTTAAACGTTGGTACCCTAATTTGAGTTGGAAATGGGAATGCATTCAAATGTAAATGTGTTTATTTTTCAATATGCCCCTCACTATTTAAGACAATCAGCAAGGTTCCTGGTTAACAGGTTTGTTTTGTTTTGTTTTGTTTTGTGGGTGCATGACTCAATGCAAAGTGTGTGTTAGTGCTTGTCAGTGTTTTCTTAACCCCCATGGGCTCCGGTTACCTGTGTGTACTTCATCATGGGCGGATCTGCGGCTCAGGAAAGAACGGGTATAAGTGTGTGAAGCCTCGTATGCTTGGATACACTCTCGCTTTCTCTGTTTAGCAGCGCACAAAGGATTACGATGCAACTGGAACCTTCTTGAAATCGAACTGAAAGCCGTCCTGAGAGAAGGTAAATTTGCAAAACAGTGTAGAAATGTGCACTACGATTAGATTTCATGGCTTAAACTTGGAAGCAACTTGGTCCAACTGAGGCTCGAATTACTAATTCTAGAAATAATACTGTAATATCCTCTCGAACTATAACTATCGACATGGATTAATGTCCAATATTGAGTAATGTACTGAAATTAAATTCTAGGTCCAGTTATTTACTTTTTCTGAGCTGCCTAAAATCTCTCCTCCAGATTTCTCACCATGGCGATGGGTTTTACCCAGGACCAGGTGGCGTGTGTGTGTGAGGTTCTGCTTCAGAGCGGGTGTATCGACCGCTTATCCTCATTCCTCCGTTCTGTACCTTCTCTCTCCACCTGCCCTCCTTCCTCGTACCTGAGCACACAGCACAGCATGGAGAGCATGTTGAAGGCGCAGGCGGCCGTGGCCTTCCACCAGGGCCGCTTCAGCGATCTCTACGCTCTCATCGAGGGTAACGTGTTCTCCCCACGCAGTCACTCGCTTCTACAGCAGCTGTGGCTCCGTGCGCGTTACCTGGAGGCCGAGCTGCAACGAGGGCGCCCTCTTGGAGCTGTGGGCAAATATCGTGTACGGCGCAAGTTCCCCCTGCCTCGAACCATCTGGGATGGAGAGGAGACCAGCTACTGCTTCAAGGTAGGATCTGTTCATTGGGGTCTTGATAGAAAGGTCCTTATAATATGTCAGAAATACGTTTAAGTGATGACGCTTAAGACAAGTGGTTCAACATTTGCTACCACTAGACTAAAAATAACCTAATGTTAAAGGAATACTCCAGTAGTTTCAACCTAATTCCCTGTAGCTGTAATGTATGGATTACCATGGACAAGAATTTCAACATTTCCATGTAGTGAAGTAAAGAATGGAAAATCTGTTGACATGAAGCTCATTTAAAAAGAAGGGCTCGGAGCACTTGTTTAATTCTGTCCATAAATATCCAAAACTTATATAGCATGATTTCAAAAGTACAACCTTACAATAAAAACACTAAATATAAAGATCTTTGCATGAGACAGACATGAGAAAATGCCTCACGGAAGATGTTAAGTACTTTTATCCAGCTATCCTAACACTGGAGCTCTACAGTAAAAAAAAATAAAAAAAATTAAAATTACCTCCAGTTACTTATCCTTCCTTAAAGGTATTGTAGTATCCACTCGACTACACCGAAATCTTCAGTTGGAAAAACTAGCCCCATTTCCTCAAAGTGAAGTGATACAGACCTAGAGATTTAAAACGATGAATGATGAAGTCATGAAAATATTCTGCAAACATTTTTTCTACATAAATGTTCATCAGTTCAGTTCAGCAACTTCCCTTAGACATCTACTGTTGCATGACGTTTGAGGAAATCGGAATTCATACACATTCATTTATTTTTAATGAGCAGACATCTAAAGTTGACCTAGTGGACTGACTTGGAATTATATATGTATGTTGTTTACTAGAAAAATAATGAAGACAAACATGGAATAAAAAAGCACATCATGCCACTGAAGCAGATGGGAGTTTTAAGTCAGATCTCGGAGTAATTTTCTTAATGAAGTATAGCATGATATTGTATGTGCTAAATATAATAATAATGTAAAATCCTTATAGAATTTGATGGATCAAACATGACTAGAGTGTTACTGTAAGCATTTTATAAACGGTTAGTGCACAGAGCATGTGAACATGCTAAATAAATCTCTCTTTGGAACCAGTTTGTATTTTCACACCAAATAAAATCTATGAAATATTATACTCGTAGCGTTATCATATCAAAGCTAAGCTTAGAATAAAATGTCAAGCCATTTCACACACACACACACACACACATCATGCTGTGTGTGTGTGTGTGTGTGTGTGTGTGTTTTATTTGCATTTGCAGGAGAAGTCACGATGTGTACTGAGAGAGTGGTACTGTAGGAAACCCTACCCCTCGCCCAGAGAGAAGCGGGAGTTAGCCACAGTGACTGGTCTCACAGCCACTCAGGTCAGCAACTGGTTCAAGAACCGCCGTCAGCGGGACAGAGCTGCGCAGGGCCGCAAAGGGTGAGGGAGCGTAGAGCATCATCTTCTGGTTTAAGATACAGTAGTGTTCCTCAATCTCAATATCATTCAAGAATGCTTACACGTCTGCTTTGAAAATGGAGTCTTTGCTTAGACACTACTGTCTAATTAACTAATGTACATAATGATGAAAGTCTGCCTTCTTTTATATAAGTGGTACATTGTTTAGTACACAGTTTAATGTAAATCCAGCGCTAGGGAGAAATTTAAAGAAGGAATTGTACCCAAAGGTTCCTGAAGGTGATGCAAATTCTAATCTACTTTCACTATGAAACTTTAAAAAAATAAATAATAATTAATAATTACGTATGCTTTATTACAACGATTGTGTGATTCAGTGATGTCCTTTGAAGCAAGTATAGGTTTTAGAGAGGAAAATATAGTCTTGAATTTATGTAAAATAACTGGATACTTTAGCTCTTCATAGCTCCAAGTGCAACAACAAGACACCGGACATGTCTCGGATGATCGACTAGGTAGATTCGAGGCAACTTTTCTTGCTGAACTATTTCTTTAACAGGTATTCTCTCAGGTTAGAAGTGGTAAATTTGGGCATGTAGACAGTACATTGTGTGAAACTTAAATTGAAATTGCTTTAATGAAAATTCCTTTATTCATTACTACATGCCTTCTCTGCTTTCCTGACCTCACCCAGTCCTATCATGCATAGAATTTGCTTGGAAATTCTGAGCTTCTTTTTTTTCTTCTTCTATCACAGACAGATGGAGGATGCTGTTCCAGAGTGCTTGAGCTCTGACGGCGCAACTAGAGGTTCACTCCACAGGTCCGACGATGACCTTTCACCTCCACTGAGCCCTAGCTCCAGAGGAGAACTGTTACCTTGCTCTCAGCTCCCCTCGGTTCAGCCTCCACCTCTCAGGCACCTGGGATCAGCTCACTATTTTTCCTACTGAGGCGACTTGAGCCTTCAGTGCAGACTAAACACACTTCAGTGAGCTGGAGTATGAACATGGACAGACAGATACTGCCCCCTAGTGACGAGAAAGCAGAAATTCCCTCACAGTCTGATTCATCTGTGTTGGATACACTGTACATGTCTCATCATGAAGACTTAAAGAAAATGGCTTTTTATTCTACAGGAAATTGCTTCATGGTGTAAAACAATAATTTCTTCCTTTTCAACGTGTATTTTCCCCCCAATTTTGTATCAAACCATGTTTACTTTATAGTCCAGGGTTGTGAAATGTTTTTGTTCTCAGGAAGTTGCTGCAGTAAACTCATATGTATTTCAATTAATCTGTTATTCTACTTATGCACCACGTTACCCCAAAAAGTACACCAAAAAAGTTTTTGTATAAAAAAATTTGTATACATTTAGACGTTCTTTTGGGCATATCGTGCACTGCACTGGTTTTACAGAGATGTTATGTTACACCTATGTAGTGAACATATGTAGTGAATAGCAAGCCATTTGGCATTTGAGCTGAGTCAGAGGAGCCTAAAATAATATGGATAATAAATAAAATAATAATAAATAAATAAATAAATAAATAAATAAATAAAAACAAGTCCTTTATGAGGATATTTTTTTAAAAAAGTGATGAAATGCCTCGTTTTGATCGTCATTGCTTAAAAACAGCAATACGTTCCATGTTATATGAATCCAGGGAGTAGCACGACTGCTAACATTTCTTCAGAATTTGCCAGAAAATCCATTTCAATAATAAATCTTTAATGTATTTGAAATTCAAATACAAGGAATTTGCTCACCATTGCTAGACTCTAGTCTTTGCCAAGGCTAGCCATGCCACCTAGCTAGCAAGCAGAGAATGTAGCACAAAAACTTCTCTTTATTGACAAAACCAGCTCCTGTATAGTGTAATACGTTCATAAATCTAGCAAATGCAGTTTAAATCTTCCTTGTCTCCATTTATTTACAATAAACATCCTCCTCACAGCTCATCCAGAAACATAATATAAATCTGATCATGTAATAACTAGCATGCTACATGAGCAGACTAGATTCGTTTTCAGTCAAATAGTTAAACAATTAGATGCTAACGTTTTGGCTAATCTGCTCATTTACTGGTTAATTATAACTAAAAGTGGACATCAACAGTTAAAGGAAAGGTCTGAAAAGTTATGATATGGTTAGCTTTGTGCTAGCATAGTTTGTGGCTAGCAGGAACTGTAGCATTAGCAAAAGAGTAGCAGTAAATTTGCTTTCGGCTGCTCCCTGTTCGGGGTCGCCACAGCGGACCAACTGGTCCGCACAACAACTTGGCACAGGTTTTACGCCGGATGCCCTTCCTGACGCAACCCTCCCATTTTTTCCGGGCTTGGGACCGGCACTGTATCCAGTGGCTGGGGTTGAGGCATTGGCTGGAATCGAACCCGGGCCTTCCGCATGATAGGCGAGTAACCTACCACTGAGCCACCAATGCCTCTGGCAAAAGAGTAGCAGTAACTGGGCAAAAAAAAAAGCTGTTTATAAAGAGAATTTAAAGTGTTTTGAGGATTAAACGCTGATATAAAGTGACAAATGATCCAGTTCTGACTGAAGGATCAACTAACATTAACAGGAGCTAACAGAAACCTAAGCTTTATCAACAGGAGTCTTTAAAATGTCTTTAGAGCTGGTGGCATATTGAACAAATAGACACAAATATTGAATTTTTTTTTTTCCTCGCTCTTTAAGCAGGTAAAATTTAATTATTGTCCAGAAATATTGTATAATTGCTGGTGACTGAAATATCTCATTGTATTAGGTTTATTAGAAGCCAGTGGCATGATAGACACAAACACCATTGCTTTCCTCTGAATGTACTAATGGAAATTTGAGAAAGCTGCTCTGTAATTAAAAAAACCCAAAAACCTGAAGTCAGTGGACCTTAGTTTACATGAATACATTATGGCATAGTCTGTAAAACATGAGCCAAGACTTTGCCTTAATCTTGTTCTGAAATTTCTTCCTTTTTTTTTTCTTTACCAGATGCAGCGGGATTATAATTCTTATTTCTTCGTAGACGTGCTAAATATCTGACAGACAATATGTTGTAATATTGCATGCACAATATTGTGATTACCGAAATATCATTAAATCCTCCACTCGATCAGGATTAGTCAGCTTAAGTAGGCAGCAGTTCTGGACAAGGTGAAGTCTGTTTCAGTCTGAAGGCAACAAGGACCTCTGTTTTCTAAGGGCATCTCCTTCAGGTTTAAATCAGCAGCACATGTTTCTTAGACATGTCAATCCAGCCATTCTGTTTATGTACACAGTGGACTAACAAGAAGTACATTCAATGTCTACCGCTTATCCGATCTATTCTCGGGTCACGGGGAGCCTGTGCCTATCTCAGGCGTCATTGGGCATCAAGGCAGGATACACCCTGGACGGAGTGCCAACCCATCGCAGGGCACACACACACTCTCATTCACTCACGCAATCACACACTACGGACAATTTAGAGATGCCAATCAACCTACCTTGCATGTCTTTGGACCGGGGGAGGAAACCGGAGTACCCGGAGGAAACCCCCGAGGCACGGGGAGAACATGCAAACTCCACACACACATGTAAAAAAAACAAAAAAAACAAGTAGAACTCGACAACAGCGTTGACCAGAACTTCAAATCTAGTCCTTCTTATTACTAATCAAACAGGAAGGCTGCTACTGAAGAAAGCTTGTTGCTGTTTTTTGCCTCCACCAGATAGTGGTACAGGAATAAAAATACAAAATCATCATCATGTAAAATTTGCAGTTATTGAGATATGGAAGCTTCATATCATCACATGCCCTTTTTCCATTTCACTACTTCACATATTACACTTGCACAGTGTTTTATCAAATATTTGACAACTGTTATTTGAAATCAATTTTAAAGTAATAAACAAATGTTTTAAGAATTATTTTTGTAATTTAAATAAAGATTCTTGATTATCTGGATATAGCAGAGATTACATATAGCAGAAAACTTTCAAACTAACTAGTGTCCAATTATTAACTGTAATTCAGAACCATATTTCTTTGTTATGGGAGCTGTTGCTGTGGCTTTTTCATATAAGCAATGCTTTTTCAGATCTATTTTCATCACGTATTTCCAAATAATTATTCATTTATCTTCAGTCGCAGAGGACCCGGATCCTATCCTGAGTAACACCGGGCTTGTGGAAGGAATACAGCCAGAATGGGACACATACACTATATTGCCAAAGGTTTTGGGACACCCCTCCAAATCATTGAATTCAGGTGTTGTTTTTCAGGGGTTGGGCTCGGCCCCTTAGTTCCAGTGAAAGGAACTCTTAATGCTTCAGCATACCAAGACATTTTGGATAATTTCCTGCTCCCAACTTTGTGGAACAGTTTGGGGATGATCCCTTCCTGTTCCAACATGACTGCACACCAGTGCACAAAGCAAGGTCCATAAAGACATGGATGAGTGAGTTTGGTGTGGAGGAACTTGACTGGCCTGCACAGAGTCCTGACCTCAACCTGATAGAACACCTTTGGGATGAATTAGAGCGGAGACTGAGAGCCAGGCCTTCTCGTACAACATGCCTGACCTCACAAATGCACTTCTAGAGGAACGGTCAAAAATTCCCATAAACACACTCCTAAACCTTGTGGAAAGCCTTCCCAGAAGAGTTGATGCTGTTATAGCTGCAAAAGGCGGACCAAATCCATATTACATTCATGTGCATGTAAAGGCAGATGCCCCAAAACGTTTGGCAATATTGTGTAGTTCACAAGGCCACCATGAACATACACATTAACACACATTCATAACTTCATCATAGCCAATTCACGGCATGTTTTTGGGAGGTGGGAGAAAACCTGAAAACCCAGAGGAAACCTAAGCAGCTGCTCAAGTTCGAACCAGGGACCCTGGAGTTGTGAGGTTAGTGACGTTTGACTTATGGTGTTAAGGACATATTTGTCCATTTAATGCTAGGTTATGGTCTGTACACATGACAAAGGAATAATCGTAGACAGTAATTACACAGTAAATATTTTATTGCTATTTATTTTAAGTGTGTAGCTGCTCAAATAAAGGTTTGTTAGCATTAGCAATCTAGCTCACATTCAGTTTGTGTTCTCAGTTCCAGTTGAACTCATTTAAATGGAAACATGCATAACAGTTCCAGATTAGGCATGGGCAACAGCACATGGTCTATCAGTAAGTAGATTTTGGTACTGAGAGTGGGTTTAATACCAGCTCCACATATTCCCGTTTCCCCTGGAATTGAAATATGAAATATTGAAATGATCTCACAGGTCCTGCTGATATCTTAATAACAACATTTATTATTAAGATTCATTCAAATCTAACCAGCACTGCCCAAGCGACAGGTTAGCAATTAATGGCTCAAACTTACGCAGCAAGTCAAATGAACAGGCTCACCACAGTCTGCAAGTCTGCGTCTTCATTTTAGCATGACCTGATCAGCTGCCAAAGCATATGTGTTTATGGCTCTTATTTCAGCAGATAGAATAATAAAAATAAATCATACCACATTTCCACAGCAGATGCTGTGCCTGTATGTGACCAAGAGGTAATACATCACCACCATTGTCCAGTCTGTAACATACAGAGAGTCAGCTCAGAGGTGCAGGTATTCAGCCACAAAGATGGCTAGGATCTTGCTGAGGTTCTCGACTGTGGGCTGGTGCATGTTCTCCTCTGTGTCCTCGAGTGTGTGCCAGAACGGAGGGAATGGTGTTGAGATCAAGTGCAGCACCGGTACACCTGTGGGATGGCATGCACATGTTTAGAAATGTTACTAAAGCCTACCTTACGGTTCCGAAAGTATACCCTAAAGTCTCAGTTTTGCTTCAGCAGATAATCTCAGCTGGATGCTGCAGATTTATAACGCTGCTGTAATCCTAAAGACTGTCCTGTGCTCATCCCAGAACTCTTATTATCATTTCAACACACTTTGTGCTGTTTGTCTTTACTCTTCTACACCTGTATCCTGTAATGATTTAGACTCCAACTAACTAATCCACACAGAATAGGATGAGTTGGATTGGGTTCCTTTCTCTGGGTTCTCTCAAGGTTACTTACTCATGACGTGTCAGTTTTTTTCTCGTCATTGTAATGTCTGCCGTGTTCAAGTCCCAGCGCCTTATGCTAAATTTGACTAAAATGCATAATTCAGGATTTCCTACATCCGTTTAAGAAAAAACAAGGAAAAACTTCCTCAAGTCAGAATTCAACCCTGAGGTCCCTAAGTGACGTTAATTTCGACATGGCTACTAACATCATCAGCAGTAAACAAAGTAGTGCTTCTTTAAACGAGTTATGCCGTGTATATACAGGAGTGTATTTGCTTTAGCGAAACCAACATACAGATATATTCGCTTGTTGAATCGGGAACATTGACTGTACACAGTTTGCTGTTTTGCAGAAGGACACGGTTGGCTGGATAGATTGTTGCTAATAAAAAACAGAAACATGGAGACACCCGTGGTTTTTTTTCCACCTTGTAGCCTGAACACACACGACCGAATTCTGAGTTTTGACGTCCTGCTTCAACGCTAAATCGAATGAGAATTAATCATCAAACATCTCAATCATCAAACCCCTCAGCTTAATCGTATCCTGACTGAAGTGTAAATCTATTCAGATAAAATCTTCAGTTAAATAAGTGTAAATGCAGGCTAATGGTTAAGTTTAGGCTTAGGTTAGTGTGTGTTGCCACTCGCCTTGTTGCACGAACGGAACGTGGTCATCCTGCACTGGTCCCAGGTAAACGTCCTTCCTGAAGTATTTTTGTTCTGAACCATGTGATGAGAGTAAGCCCTGGCGGTGCAGCCTCCTCTCTAAAACATTGAGCAAAACCTGTTTATTATTTTTCCTAACTACAAAAGCAGACCTAGGCTACAGAGCTGCCAGACTCCTGGAACGCCAAAAGCACTAGAGTTTTAAACGTAGTTCATCATTTCACACTCATGAGAATTCACCAACAGCCTTATTTTCCAGACAGTAAGACAGCGTATATGTTTAGCCTGTTCTTGTTTTTGCTTCTTCCTAATGCCTGCTTTATAAGACTGAATATTAAAAACACTCAACATAATTGAAAAATGAAGTCAAATCACACAGCTATCATTATATTACATTACACAGAACTGCTTGGCAAATCAGTGCAACTTGCACTGCAGCATATGAAGAAGATTTCATGCTAGAGCAAAAAGTAAACACACCGGTGAAAAACACACACAAACAGGACTGCTTTTGATCTGTCAACACGCCAGACTGAAAAGCGAAAACTTTACCGCATTTTTCTTGCACTGCTTGCTCTCGTTATGAACAATAAATAGCAGGGCACTGCAATTATTCCTAGTGTAATTTACCCGCAAAATTGAAAGAACATTAAATACGATACACAAACTGCTTTTCATTAGTAGCATGTGTCCCACTGCATTCCTCGCAGATCTCTTGACCTCTTCAGGGAAAAAACAACCAGCACCGTTTTGCATGACACATTAACTTTGTCTTATACTACAGAAAGTTCTGCAATGACCAAGTAATTTCTGGTTTATTTTAGGGTTAGGGAAACACACACAAAAAAACTGCTGCACTGTTCAGTCCCCTGTATTTGACTGACGTGTTTAAAAAGCAAGAGAGAGAACAAGAGGACAGAGAAACTGCTGACCTGCAGCAATAAGACGATCAAACCAGTGAGCTGTGTTATCGAAATGATTGACAATCAGAGGCTCTGCAGCTCCGAGTAAGTCCAGCAGCACAAACAGATCCTGAAAGACACAATACAAAATGTATGCGTTCCCATAAAAATGATATGATGTAATGTCTGGATTTTACAAATGAGGGTGGTGGCCTCACCACTGCCTGCAGCTGCGTGGTGTGTGTGGAGCCTGGAGGATGAGCCGTGTGAGCCATGAGTTCAGCCAGATGACGTGAGCCGTACAGAGAGTCTGCATCTGTCCATTCCTCAAACGCCTCCTCTCCATCGAAAAACACGAGCTGCAGTGTCAACGCAGACCTCTGCAGGAAGGGAAGGAGGGGTTACATAAGAGAGAGAAATAGAGAGCGAGTTAGTTTAGTGGAGCAGATAGAAGAACACTCACAACAGTCAGTGTGCGCATATCCTCACAGCATGTCTGAGCTCTGAGTAAAAACACATGCGCATACACTGCTGAATTTTCCTGAAGTGTAGTATTACTGTAGCGAAATGTGGCAATGCCTAGGAAAAAATTATAAGGATTTTTCTTGTCCACAAGGTCACTTATGTTTTCTTATGATTTGGAGGAGGTCCAGCGAACACACCACTCCCACTGAAACCAACAGACACACAGGCCACACCTATTTTTTTATTGGAACTAACAGACCCAGAGGCCACACCTCTTTTATTAGAACTAAGAGACCAAGAGGCCCCACCTCTTTTAATAGAACTAACAAACACCGAGGGCATGCCTATTTTTATTGGAACTAACAGACACAAAGGCCACGCCTCTTTTATTGGAACTAACAGACAGAGAAGCTACGCCTTTTTATCAGAACTAACAGACACAATGTCCACGCCTTTTGTATTGAAACTAAAACTGTGGCCACATCTCTTTTATCGGAACTAACACAGGCCACACCTTTTTTTTAATTTTTTATTACCAAACACAGAGATCACACCTCCTAAAATGGGACTGACAGATATGTAGGTGTGGCCACTGTGTAAACTGTGCCCTTTTTTCTGGGAGTGACAGACATAGAGGGCCTGGCTCTTTTCCTGGGACTGACAGGCACATTGGGACTTTTTGAATAATAGGACATTTGCGATAAAAACATTATCACAATCACTACTTTCCATGACCTCCACCTTGATTTTGACTGGATAACACATATCCAACATCAAAATATTTCCCATATCTCTCATACAGAGTTTTACACGAGCTTCCAGTGTGTTCAGTACAGATCCTGATATTCTAGAAAGTGTTTACCTGCTGTTTCAGAGATCTCAGCTGCGTATCCAGCGCTGATGCTAGCTCCAGCAGCATGGCACAGGGTACAGCTGAATCACTGGCCCCAACAAACACTCTCTGTGGGTCTTTGGGGTCTTGAGGTAAGATTTTGGAATCATGGTGGCAGGCAAGGAGAAGCCTGCGGGGGGCAAAGGGGTCGAGCACAGCCAGGACATTACTGAAGGTCACAGGTCCTTTGGGAGTAGATGACTGGAACGAGTCCTCTTCTACAGTCCAGCCTGCAGAGAGGGAGCGCAGCTGGGAGACGATGTGCTGAAGACATTAGAGCATGAGGAGAGAACAATGTGAATCACTACTGCAGTCATAAATCTACAATGTCCTCTAAAGTCTCTGGTGCTCTAAGTTTATGGAATTTATGGAGAGATTTAGGTGTTGAATAAAATTGCAATGTAGGTAATGGATCAAAGACTTGACAGCAGGAAATAAGAGGAAAGATCGGAACTTGGCATTATTTGTGGTACACAGCACAACCTAACTGACATGGAGAATAATTTAGGAACTGTCAAAGATAGGGAAAACTCTGAAAACTTGGCCTGAAGTTCTGACTTCTTTCTGCTTTGCATTAGATAAGACTAGCCTATTCCATTAAAGACTCCTGAGTAGGATTTGGTGACTATTAGAGAGGATACAAGAAGGTGACGGGGAAGACAGAAATTTACAGAAAGCTAACGAAGCAGGAAGTGAAGATAAAAGTTTTGGCATCTTACCTGGAGTACGGCTTTGCTCCCTGCTGTACCTGGAACCCTCTCAATCAGGATGGGCCGCAGGTGGGTCTCCCAAAGCCTAGTGCTATCCACCTGAGCAGCAAGCTGGCGCACCTGGGCCAGAGATAACTTCCTGGGTTTGTGGGAGAACTAAATAGACAAGAATCGTTTAGAAGCAGAAATAGATGAATTCCCTTAGCTCTCTTCTTAGTTTGAACCTCAGGACTTCTGAAGACCTATAATAGACAGCATTTCAAACCTATGGCTTACTTGTTAGCAAAACATACAGAAAGGAATGCCATAGGAACTCATGCAGAGCCAGGTGAGCCCTACAGTATTAGCAGGGATGCATTGGTATTGTCCAAGATCATGCTTATCATGAAAAAAAGGGAAATTGATGTAACGAAAACAGCAAAACAAACTTTACATATGCTGCTCATTTTCCGCAGCAACTCTATACAATCCAAGGTAACTAATGCCACCTACTTCACTTCATTTCATATCAACTATCGGAGCCTAGTAGGTTAAGTGCATGAACATGCATGCTCTTTTCATGGCCTCTATGCAAACCGGTGAAACATGAGGGAACAACACTGTTTACCTATTAGGTTAATATTTATCATTAGGGCTGAAAAGTGGTTCACCGGGTAAATCCTGACCTCAGGTTACTGTCTGCTTGCATGGATTTCTTCTGGATTCTCCGGTTTCTCCCAGTTCCCAAAAACATGCAGGTAGGTGAACAGATGACTCTAAATAGCCTTGGGTGTGAATGAATATGTGTGGATGGTGCCCTGAGATGGACCGGTATCTGAGCCAAGGTGTATTCCTGTCTTACATCCAGTGTTTCAGGGATGTGCTAGCTTAGTGGTTAAGGCGTTGGACTACTGATCCGCAGGCTGTGAGTCCCAGGTCTCCTGGGAAGGTTGTGTCTCAGATACCAGTCCATCTCAGGGCACCACCGCTGGGCCCCTGAGCAAGGCTCTTAACCCTCAATTGCTCGCTTGTAAAAAATAAAAATAAAAAAGAGAGAGAGAAATTCATTCAAGTCACTCTGGATAAGGGCGTCTACCAAATGCCGGAAATGTACATGTAAATGGACACATCATGTGACCCTGACCAGGATAAAGCTTTGTATTTTGCACTTGTACGTACAAGATAGTAAGCATTAATGTTTGGCAGTGAAATACACACAAACACGTTTACCTTGTCCTTAAGCAGATCGGCGCTGTACTTTGGACTGTCAGTGATGCCCGGGAAGCTGCACAAGTAAGAGCCTAGGATAAACATCAGCATCAGCAGGATCAGGATCACCGGCAGCGTGCGCCACAGCCACAGCCGGACAGGGCGAGCACGAAACGCTTCCGTCGTCGGACAACCGGACACGGAGACACCGCCACGACCACCGCCACCGTTCACCTGTGCAGGTCGGCTCCTCCGTCCACTCTTTGCCATTGTTCCCGTCGACTTTGTGACAAAAATGACTTTGGCCGCGGGATGCGTGTCTTATTATTATTATTATTATTATTATTGTACACGACTGCAGCGAACACTACAGTCACACTGAAGTAGACGTGGCATTACAATGCTGCACACTAACCTGCTCCAATGAACGCCTCCATAACGGCTAAGTCCAACAGCACATGACACCAGAGACAAAGGAAAAAAAAACAGAAGTATTGAAATTTATACAGCAAACACATGTGAACTTTGGCCGGAACGCGGGGTGTTTGTTATCCAGCTGCAGTTTCCCATCGATAGTAGATAGGGATACGAACTCACTTCAGCTTTAATGTCATGTCTTGTTGTGTTGCTAAAACGCTGATAAAATGATTTTTTTCATTTATTTGTAATAAAACACTAGTTTCATTCCCCATGCTAGCGGGCAAGGTGGGAACTTAGTATTGACTGACTGACTGACAGGCTGCTGAGCATTTCTGCACTTCCGGGTTTCTATGCTGTGTGACGTACCGAGTCTCTACTGGCCACGTCATCGCAGGGGGCGGAAGTACACGTCACGATTGTTTTGTATGGTACTTGTCATTGCTTGATAATGTTTTTATGTCATTTTTTTTTTATTTATTTATTTATTTACAATGGGCGCAGGGTCGGAAAGGGTTCATTGATTAATGAATTAACTTTTTTTTTTTTAGTTTAGTTTTTAGTCATATATTTATTTGCTTGTTTTGTTTATTGTCACAGAATGCTATGGAGTTTTTGTCCATACCTGTACCCATGGCTTTTTTTTTCTTGTTTCCTATGTTATACTAACAAAATAATAATAATAATAAAATAAATAAATAAATAAATAATAGAAGAAAAAATTGTCACTACTCGGAAACACGTACATTTGTACTGCGCATGCGCGGAAACACAACTACAGTACATTACACTACATGTTTTTAAAAATGATTTATAGTTATTAAGCAATGAAAATGTTCCATTCAAATTGTTAATCTTATGACTGCTCACTAACATGGCTCATGGTTTCTCAATACAGGTTTGTGTCCTTGTGAAGAATGAAACATGAAAGGGAATTAAACACTACAGGGTGTGCAGGACTAGTTCAATAATCAACGTGTGTTGTGTCCAGATGTGAAGTGGAGTTAGTACTGCTCCAGAGGTTTACATGCAGAGAGCAAAGAAATGACTTAGAAACATGAATATGATGATTGTACTACTATTGTTATCACACTGTACTATAATGTGCAATGCCTACTGTGTATACTCTACAATAACGTATCATATGTATCATACACTGATCAGGCATAACATTATGACCACCTGCCTAATATTGTGTTGGTCCCCCTTTTTGCTGCCAAAACAGCCCTGACCCGTCATGCACTGTGTATTCTGACACCTTTCTATCAGAACCAGCATTAACTTCTTCAGCAATTTGAGCTCGTCTGTTGGATCGGATCACACGGGCCAGCCTTCACTCCCCACGTGCAATGAGCCTTGGCCGCCCATGACCCTGTCGCCGGTTCACCACTGTTCCTTCCTTGGGCCACTTTTGATAGATACTGACCACTGCAGACCGGGAACACCCCACAAGAGCTGCAGATTTGGATCTGATCCAGTGGTCTAGCCATCACAATTTGGCCCTTGTCAATCTCACTCAAATCCTTACACTTGCCCATTTTTCCTGCTTCTAACACATCAACTCTGAGGACAAAATGTTCACTTGCTGCCTAATATATCCCACACACATCAGTGTTTTGATCAGTGAACAGTGTATTATGATGTGTAATAATATTTGTATCAGACTTGAAGAAACTGATGAATAACAATGTCAGTAAGAATTGTTTAACATATCATGTCACTAGTGATACTTGGTTAGGTTCCGCTTTTACACTGTCGCTTTGTGAAACGCTATTTCTCCCCATAATAGTTTTGCAGAAATGAGAACATACAGCCATCTTAATTCATTGAAAGCTTTTTAATAGAGACTGGACTTTCCTGTTTTGTCTGTCCATGTCTTTCATTTTTAACATCAGACACATAAAAAAAATCATCTCAGTTTTCCTTGAAACAAAATCTGACTTTAAAAAAAACCCTGTTCATGTTTCCTCCAAACATCAAAGTGCACTGTAGGTGTTCACATTAATGTTCACACATGCAAACACAAGGTTCAATCAGAAATAGTTTTAATATATATATATATATATATATATATATATATATATATATATATATATATATATATATTTATATATATATTTATATATATATATTTATTTATAAAATATCGAAAACATCATTTACACATATTAAATGTACACTCATCAATATGAAGTTCCCAGGAAAAACTTTTAAACTTAATAGATTAATCAGTTATCAGATTTTACAAGGCATAAATCAAACTGACAATGGAAGCATATGAGGAAAAAAAAAGAAAACAAATCAACATGGAAAATGAGCATTTTACAAAAGAGCAGAAATCAAACGTCATGTATAACTTTTAAAAAAAAAAAAAAAAAAAAAAAAATCAACCAAAATTCTTTTTATTTCACTGAAAAATGGTTGATGTGTCCGAGAGAGTGAGAGGGATAGCGAAAAATGCTAAATAAATAATCCAAATTTGTACACATACGACACAGTGAGTTTTACAGCTGGACTACAGTTTCATGATTAATTCGTGTGCACAGGTTCAGCGAGCTGCAGATCACTTATAGCTTAAAAGTTCAAATAAGACAAGTTCAAAAAATATTAAAAACACCTCCACCCTCAAACAAACTAAAGAATTAAGACAACTGAAGGTGTGTATAATCAGCACGCAGAGCTTCACGTGAGGCCGTGAGAGTAGCCGGTGAGGAGAAGATGATGACCTGATGTTGGCCTTTAGCGAGAATGAAGAAGGTTGACGAGGATAATGAATAGCAATGAGAGGGATTTTTCTTTTTTTCACAAGTCACAGGCTCTTTTATTTGTATCTATGATGAGAAATTAAAAAATGGTCCAGTTTAGGCGCATTAAAAAAAAAGAAAGTTGCATTTTTAAACTGTTTAGGATTTAAAGGAAACCTCCACCCTGAAACACACTCAATGGGTTTATACTGTTTAGTCATTATGATGCTGTATTTTTGTTAGTCCTGTGAGAAGTGAGCGGTTGTGTGCCATGCTGATGTTACGGGGAGACATGAGCTGTGTCCCAAATGACATACTATACACTATGCACTATGTACTCAAGCAGCTAGTATGAATTTTAGAAGGGTAGCATCGCTTCAAATGTTTCCGAGTCTATAGCAAATGATGTTGCAGAGTCAGCTATGATGTACAGAGAGGTACCCAACAGTGGCAGTGAGTTTAAACCTCCACCTTTCCAGTCAACAAGCCAGAGTTTTAACCAGAATCTGGACTAATTTAAAGGATACTTGCAAGGCGTCTTGTCCACGGGAGTGTCGTCGGCCATGTTGACATTTCTTCTCATTCAGACTACACGCTACTCACACTATTTATACTACAAAATGGCATATAGAACAGAATATAGTGATATAGTGCATAGAATATAGTGTGTATACAGTTGTGCTCAAAATGGTTCATACCATTTGGATAAATCAATACTTTTTACATTTTTTCATTTATAAACACTACTTTGGCGAAACATTGTATTCAATATATATTAGTTGCTATGCACAAACCCACATATGTGTTAGCTAAACTTCATTTGTATACCAATAGATATGGCCAGAGATTCTCTTTTGAGCCTGTTCAAAATTAATCATACACTATTCCCAATCTCAGAAAAAATTCCTTCTTTTGTGAAAGTGCACATGGTTTCACACTCCAGTGACTATAATAAATTTAATCAATTTAGGTCTAATCAATTAAGGCCTAATCATGTTAAATGGTAACACCTGCTCTGTAAAGTATTTACAATACTAATTAAGGGGGCAAGAGCTTTAATTATTCTCAGTCTCTTTCACCATGGCCAAGAAGAAAGAACTCAGTCATGATCTTCGTACGTGTGTTGTCAATGCCCATAGTGGAGGCAAAGGCTACAAGACCATTTTGAAAAAGAACTGGATGTCCCTGTATCAAACGTACAGAGTATCATAAAGATGTTCAACACTGTCAAAAACCTGGATGGGCGTGGCAGGAAGCACAAAGTATCCTCTAGAGTCACTAGAAAGATCTGCCACGATGCAAACAACAACTCCCATATCACCACCTAAGCTCTAATAGACACCCTCAACCAAGCAGGGGAGAGACGGTATCAAGATCCACCGTTCAGCAAATTCTGCATCGAGGTGATCTCCATGGACAGCGCCCCAGAAAGACACCACTCCTTACCCAGAGACACCTCGATGCACGCCTGGCCTTTGCGAGGGGTTACCTAGATAGAGATCCGAACTTCTGGTCATCCATCCTCTGGTCAGATGAGACTAAACTGGAGCTCTTTGGACATATGGATGTTGTATATATTTGGCGTAAGAAAGGAGAAGCCTTCAATCCTAAGAATACCACCCCTACGGTCAAGCACAGCGGTGATCACATCATGCTGTGGGGATGCTTCTCTGCCAGTGGTACAGGTAACCTTGTTAAGGTGATGGTATCATGAAAAAGGAGGATTATCTCAAGATTCTTATTGAAAACCTGGTGGCGTCAGGACACAAGCTCAACCTGCCAGAGAATTGGACCTACCAGCAGGATAATGACCCGGAGCATACGGCGCGAGTGGTCAAGCAATGGTTCAGGGACAACAACATAAATGTTCTGGCATGGCCAAGTCAGAGCCCTGACCTGAACCCAACTGAGAATTTGCGGAGAGAGTTGAAGATCCGGGCCAGAGTTAGGAAGCCTTCCAACTCCATCTCCAACAACTGGCTTATCTTCGCTTTTGCGAAGGAAGAGTGGGGAAACATTCCGCAGCAGACCTGTAGAAATCTTGAGGAGACCTACAAGAAGTGTTTGCAGGCCATCATTAAGAACAAAGGCTGTTCTATTGATTATTGAAACATTATAATCTAAAGGGTATGAATAATTCTGAACATGGTGATTTTTGAATATTTGTCAATAAAAACCCATGAAATGTCACACTTCTTCAAATATCACGTGTTGTTATTCTCTCAGTTGTCACATATTAAATATATGAAAGCATTATAAAACTCATTCATCACAGAAGACAACTCAAAAACACTAAAAATACCAAGGGTATGAATAATTTTGAGCACAACTGTAAGTATGTGATTTGGGACACACCTAATATTATTGCTAGTGCACCTGAAATGGGGTTTATGAGGAGAAAAAGAATTCTAAAATAAAGCACAGATGGGGAAAATGGTCATGTTTTGCTGTTAGCTTCTAAAAGCACAAGAGCAAGTTATTAGTCACATTTTCCCAGAGATGTTCCTTTTTGTTAATCATATTAATGCGAAGTCCAACGCAGAAGTAGAGACAGAGTTAAGGCAGAAACTTGCCTTGGTTAGTCAGTGACCTATCCACGGGATGATGAGGATGAGTGTGATCTGCCTGAGCTGAACAGACTAAAGGATTCAAGCATCGCTGCATCAGTCTCCTCAAGCAGGGATGAAGTTAGGGCTAGATCACACTAAATAGATCCCACTAATCAGCAGGCATTGTGGGTACTATAGGAAACCATAAATAATAGACTAAAAAAAAGGTAACAGAAAATTGTTAAAAATAAATCTTGCCAGGTTAATGAAGTCGTTCAGGATGGATTTTTCCTAAAACAGCTCTCTCCAGGTGTGTGTTTGTGTGTGTTAACTCATATTTGTTAGGTATAGAACATAAAATATAACGCCACCCTCTGGCCGACGCATTAATAAATAGAATAAATAGTTCAGGCCGTCGAGGGTGAATTGCGGGTCCTGAGAGATGAGACGATGTTTTCCAGTTAGACCAGATTAAAGGGATAGTCAGGGATGCGTGGTTTCAGTATGTCATATTAAAGCTTGTATATACATAAGTACCTAATGCTAGCTATGGAGCAACTGTTCTGGATTAAACCTACTCGCTAATTTTAATTAATGTAACGCCATAAACTGCTCTAATGCTAACAAAAAAGCCTCATGAAGAGTGACTAATCTCTTTACAGTGCAGGGGATGAGGAAACCAGAATAAGTATGTTATGGATCTGTTTGTTCTTGGTTTTAAAAATAGCCAACAGTCGTGTCACCTGATACGCCTAAACCGGGAGGTAAATAGAAAAATAGATTATGTGTGGAAGGCGCCGTGCTAAACAAGCGCAGGCGCTGTTGTGTCTCTGTTGCATACAGACATACAGCGTCTCGACTGGACCACGGAGCCGGAGTTTACACACAGTGCAACGCCAAAGCATAAGAAAAGGGGGAAACTTGAGATGAGCGTCACAGTTCTAGGAGCAGTCGCTCTAATTGGTCCTGTGTTGTACAGTAAGTCTGTTTAACAGTAGTGGCGGCGATGCTTTAAGGAGGAACGCGTCTCCGGGATCAGGTCTTGCAGAACATCACGTGCAGGGTTGGAGACTGAGATGGGATGACCGACTCTTTCTTCTTTTTCTACAATCACGTCTAGTCATTGAGAAGACAGTAGACATGGAGGAAGATACTGTATGTAGAATAACACGATTACTGACTCGGTCCACACTCACTAACTACGGTGCAAGAATAACACAAAAACCTGCAGTGTGAGAACTGGACCTGCAGTACATGATGTCATGATGTCTTAGCTTAGATATGACCGTCACGCCATTTAAGGAATGGTTCAGCGAAAGTGGAGTCCATCAGCTGAGAGATGGACTGGACTTATATTGCAACCAACATTTTTCACCCAAGATTGTTTCCATAAACATGCACCAAGCTGTATTCAAGGGGCTTTGGTCATGCACTCTGAGTGGGTGAGATGGATGGCATACTCTCTGTCCCTATGACACTACACATTCATGAGCATGGGCTTTCCCGATAGGGGAGAACTAGCTAGTGGGTGAGAATTGACAAAATGACCCAGGTTATACAGGCTTTATGTAAAATATAGAACACTTAGGTACATACTGCCACAGGAAAATAATCAACAAACAAGTGGCATATGGTTGATAATTTTATTACCACTCTGATTATAGATTATTTCCCTCAAAGTGTTTCACTCGTCTCATACCACAGCAATTTGTCAATGATTGGAATGTTTCATTTCTTAAAGAACCTTTAATGCATTTATAGTTGCATTTAACGTTGTGGAATAGGAATATACATGAACCAATGTTGTTCACACACCAAAAAAAATCATGTTTAGAAGCTCTGAAGCTCCTGAAGACTACTCCTACAAAGTACTGACACCTGAGAGACTCATTCCATAAATATTAAATTAATGTCTTTTTACAGAAAACTCCTGCCAATTCGTTGTTACAACATAAACCCTAACATATTACCGTCAGAGCCACCGTTACTGAACATTCATCAACACCACTTGACCAATCAGAATTGAGAATTCAACTGAGCTGTGGTATAAGGTCACATACAATATTACATTATTTATAGAAATCTGTAAAAAGCAATCAAACAACATAAGGGTGGCATTGCTGGAGAACCAGAATCTCCCAGTTTGGCATTTTGACAAGCAAAGAGCTCCCTAAGCTGGACCTGTCAAATATTTAAAGCAGGAACCTGAAAGTTACACACATGAGAATGGACTTAACTGTGTAAGCACTGACAACGCCTTCTAAAAAACGAAACATTTACACATGGCTCATATAAAGAAGGCTGTGTTTATGGAAAGGATTTTGAGTGAAAAATGAAAGTGAAGGCCATCACTTGACATTTACATTAGAGACAAAAGCACACTCTGTATTGGCTGAATTTACTTTCGCTGAACCATTCGTTTGAGATCATCTACAAAGTTTCAGCGGAGGGTCACATGGTAGCACCCCGGTGATGTGTTTAGAACAATACCTATAAATGACAATATTTTGAGTGTACCATGTACCTGTAAATCAGTATATATGCATGTGTGTGTGTATGTATGTATATATATATATATATATATATATATATATATATATATATATATATAATGTAAAACCTGTGGGTCGGTCCAAGAGAATTGTATCTCACTTCAAAACTACAGTACCGTGTTTTTTTCCCTTGGCATGCTCTACAGTGCTGCATGCTGGGAAGTGTAGTCTCAGCGCAGGACCACAGTCCTTCTCTTTTTGGCTGAAGAGCTGCATGAACAGTAATAGGCCTCTCTGGATGCAAGCTGTACGATCTGAATATCTCTCAGTTCAACTGGCTCAAGTTTGGTGTCTGTGTGTCCGTTAATGGACTTGTCCATTACAAAAATAAAACAATAGTTGGGAAAATAGCTGTGAAGGGAATGTATTCATCACACTCCAAGACCAGGCGTTGGGACTTACTTGGCATGAGTTCTAAAAAATAAAGACGCCTACATCCTTTCCTCTTCCAGTTAAAGATCCCAAGGTGTGTTTGTTTCTCGTGTTCTCTCTCCCTCTCTGCTCCGTCCTTTTCCTCTCTTATTCTTCTCAGTCTTAGTTTTCAGTCTTGTGTGGAGAGAGAGAGGTGAGGTGAAAGGCAGTGTAAGCATCACGCCATAAGTGTGTGTGAGAGCAGCTCGGGTGCAGGAGTCATCCATGACCTCCCTGCTAATCTCCCCAGCTCTAACTGCTGCTCGAGGTTTTAGCTTCCTCTCCTCACAGAGAGCGAGTCAGAGATCACTTCCTGTCTGATGTGGTGGAAAGGAGCTGGCTGAATTTGCGGAGCTGCTCGCTAGCTGAGAGTGACTCCTCCTGCAGACGCTGGTTGTTCTCCCTCAGGTGAGCCATCTCAGCCAGCAAAGCTACCTTGTCCTGCTTCTCCTAAGAGAGAGAGAGAGAGAGAGAGAGAGAGAGAGAGAGAGAGAGGAGAGAGAGAGAGAGGAGAGAGAGAGAGAGAGAGAGAGAGAGAGAGAGAGAGAGAGAGAGAGAGGGAGAATTAATACAGTGATCAAGACAGTGTGACAGTTGTGTGTTAGCACTATGAATGCCCACCTTCTCCAGATCATTATTCAGCTGCTTCAACATCACCTCCAGGTGGTACAGTCTGCCTGACAGGTCTCCAGGAGCCTCATCACTACAGACAGAGAACGAGTCAGAACTCAATGCATGTAAACGTTCCACTTTTAATGCTTCAAGTATTAAACATTTGCATATAACTACCCACTTATACACGTAAAAGTCCTACTACTGCAAGTCTTGTAGCTCCTCATTACCTGTTGAAGGTGGGTGTAGTGCGGGGGGTCTGTGGTGTGTGAAAGGGAACTGGACTTATTACAGGTCTCAGCTCAGCTCCTCCAACATGCGGCTCAGACAGCGAGAAAAGAGAAACTGCTCTTTGCACTGTGAAAACACACACAAGATAACCTTACTGGGAAATTCATCTTATGCCCTAGCATCCTATTGGATCAGATTTCACCTGGAGTTGTGTCTCTTGAGTACAAATAACAGCCCAGGAGAATGTGTAGCGTATGACAGGTTCTCTTGTGAATATTTTGTACCCTCGTCCAACAGAGCAATGGACAAGAGAGTAAACAAACATGCAGCTGGCATGCAAACGGTTTTGCTATACATTCAGTTTTGTCCTTGTTTAGTAAGAAAAGCCTAAACATAACATTGTTAATGAAATGATGTCAAGATTTATAATAGTTAAGTGACCACTTGATGAACTTCTATGTGTCTTCTATGTAACTGTGTGTAAACATAGCATCAATTCCATAAATTCATTTACTGCAATTTGGAAATATTTAAACACGCCCCCTTAACAAAACTGTTCCTATTTCTGTTCTTTCAAAGTCTGTGCCTAGTATTTATAAAATCCTCTTCTACTTTACAAATGATCATTGAAAATCTGCCCAAACAATAGCAAATTCAAAGAACAAGTCATACAAACTCAGATGAGATATGCCTGTTTTTCTCTCAGACATGTCTCACCTTCATAGGCCTTGGCAGCATTGACAAGACTTGACCACTCAAGACCGCTTGCTGTGTCCGGAAGGGGCATGAGGCCAGGGTCGAGTCTGCGCAGGGGGGGCACTTTATCCCTTACCTCCGTCAAAGACAACTCTGATGCAGACAATGGCACTGAATAAAAACACACACACACACACACACGTCATAATCAAGCTATATAAAATGAGCAATATTCACCAAATAGTAGTCACTCATGAAAACAAGCGAGGTGAATGATTCCCTTTGAATGAATCCTTTGATTCAGTATGTTGTGAATCATTACCATTCGATTCAGTACTATATGAACATTTCCCTTTTAATTCACCATCGTGTGCCCTCTTTTGATTCAGTGTGATTTGACCCTTTTGACTAAATGTGATGGAAACAATTCCATTTTGACTCAGTGTGATGTAAACAATTTCAAATTTTGGTTCAGTGTGATGTAAACACTTTCCTTTTGAATCAATGTGTGTGACCCATTTAAATTAGTGTGGTCTGACCCATTTGATTCAGTGTGATATGATGTGATTCGGTCTAATTAATTTTGATCGTTGTGCAACACAACAAACTTGTACGTCGCTCAGTGTGAGCAAATCTCAGACTGATTAGATTTAGTACCTTTATCATATCATAACTCTATACAGCCTAGCAAATGTTTATATACATATGTTAGTTAAACTGATGATTTGAACTACATTTATTTGTTCATTATAAGAATGAGATTTATGCTGACCTGTAAATAAAAACTATTACAAGCAAAACCACTGAAATTCTAGAGCATGTGAGATATGCACCTTTCTTATTGGGTAAGATGGCGGCATGGTTGGTGCTGCTACCATGGCGACGGGTGGGCAGTGTGCTGGTGAAGAGCAGGTCACTGGGTGGTGCCTGTCCATCAAACAATGGCATGTTGGCAAAGCTCGAGTCTCTTCTCCCACTGCATAAACTCTCGTCTGAGAAGGTCCGCTGAAGGGTCTTTCGAGGAGACTAACACACACACACACAGTGACATAATAAATGCGTTGTTTCTTTCTTTCTAGAAGTTGAAGGTTATAGTGTCTTTGCATTCATCATTGTGTTTGTACTGTGGTGTCCTGAGGACTGAGTGATATCAGCTTGTATAAACTGCTATGTGTTTTAGTTCTGTGTGTTTAAGCGTTAAGTGTGTTTGTGTGTGTTTTAGAGTGCCACTGAGCATGTTTACACTGCAAGAAACCTTTCAAAGACACATTTCTGAGCTTCTATTACACAGTAGCTTCGTCTTTGCAGACCAAGAACTATTGGAGGTAGAGCTTTCTGTACTGAATGAAGCTGATTATAAAAATGCATACTTCACAGAAATGCTCTTATGTGCCATTTTAAAAAGACTGCACTTAGCTAACATACAATTACTAAGCTTATGTTTGAGGTAACGCAGCATAATCGGTGTGTGTGTGTGCTCACAGATTCTTGTGGTGTGTCGGCGGGTGTGTCCATGATGATGAGCTTCTTCAGATCGTCCTCAATGGTGCTCCTTTGTACCGGGCGGCGAGGAGAACGCAGGTCCCTCAGAGAAGCTCTCAGACGTGGCTGACCAAACACATTCTTACTGTTCAAGTCCACTTGCCTGTGCATACATGCACACACACAGTTATAAACAACTGACCACAACAGACAGGTAATAAATTCTCACATCATAGAACAAAACTAAATTTCCAACACATATTACACACAAATCAACAACTGCCCAGGTAACAGGTAATACGTTCTCACAGCAAACATTTGACACACACACACTCACTTGCTGCTGTTGCTGTCTGTGTTGCTGGAAGTAGAGGTCATAGGGGCTGGGCTGCTTTCTTCTTGTTGCCATGCACCCTGCTTGTTTTTACCATATGAGGATTTGGGGGCAGAGGTGGACAGCTGGGTTGACCCTGATGTGGGCGTGGCTGTGGAAGCTCGGAAAGGCCGGGACTTGTCAGGCACAGCTGGGGTCTTGAAGCCTTGAGGGGTATAGCAGGCTCTACACACACACACACAGTCAATCAGCCTTTTCAAACATTTTATAGCTTTTCACTTCTTTCATTAGATTTAATGGCTCTTCTTGCTCACCTGGGTTTGAAGTTTTCTGTGCTGGCTGAGCCAGGTGGAGGGAAGGTGCGTGTGCGGTAATTCTTGCTCTGATTGGCTGAGGCTGTTATGACGGGTGATGACTCTCGCCGGAGCCCGTCCCCAACCCTGGCTGCAGGGGCAGAGAGCTCATGCAGGCCGCTGTATGTGGCTGAAGAATGAAGACTTTTATGGGGTGTCCCTGCGTGACTCCGGCTCACTTTGCTCGATTTGCTGCTGGAGGTGGGAGCGTACAGAGTGGAGGCATCAATGCCACTGTCGCTGGAGCCTCCTTTCCCCATGGGGTCGGCGTCACAGGGATCACAAGGGTCACAGGGGTCGCTGAGGGTACCAGAAGTGCTGGCACCCATTGTGTCAAACCAGCGCTCGTCACTGTGACTGCTGGAGGCATTACTGGACAGTGTGTTACTGCTGGAGTGGCTGGAGTACATCGTCTCACCCTGAGACAGACAGACAGAGGGAGAAGGTAAAAGGTCATATATTATTATACCACATGGAGATCTGAAATGGCGTATGGTTTCTATGGTAACAGGAAATGCCTCTCACCTTAGAGTGTCGGTTTGGCGAGTCCTTCCCCTGCAAATCCTGCCGAGCTTGTCGCCTCTGAGCTCCGCCCCCGGATGCACTCCGCGACGAAGCTGCGACATGCCACATGGGCTCTGTGACACACACACACGCACACGGACATGAAGATTAATTAGCACAGATCACTACATGTCATAGTTCCACTGGAACAGAGAATCTGAATCATTTATAGCAAGTCCACACCACCCACACACGCAATTTTACCACAAATAAGCACTATTAAATATATTATTATAAGCAAATTATATATGACTATCAAAATCATTCAATTTACTAGATATAATTAATATGTGAAACTGCAACAGTTGAGATATAACTGCAAACAAAAGTGGAGAAAGTACAGAAAAAGAAAAAGACATTGCATTCAATGGTATGGTCAAGTTGTTTTGGGGGTTTTTTTTGTGGAAGAAATTAATTGCTTTGTTTGTGGAGAAGTCTTTTGGAAGCAGTACTGGCAAACCAAACACTACCAGACAGTTGCACCATTTCACCACCAGAGGGCAGAAAACTCTAACAACACTCGAGCTGAAAGACTTTTAAGTGTTTTTACCTGTCTTGCTGCGCTCCATAGTGCTCTCCTGGCTGGTGAAGCCGGATGAAGAATCTCCACTGGATCCATCAAGAGTCAGATGAGCTTCATACGGCTGGAGAGAGCGCTGGGCCGAGCCGAACCTTTACACACGCGCACACACACAATGGCATGAGTGTTACATTTACGTTTTTTGTGTGGCTTACAAGCGAGGCAGAATATAATCCAACCATACAGCTGATATAAGGGCTGATAATATGCACTTTTTGCTGTCTGGTAAACAAAACACTCCACTTCTGGTATGCAAAGACCACAACCAGGACTAACACTGATTTACGTTACAGTGGAAAAAGAGAAATGTTTGGATATAAAGAGAAACCCTTGGATATTCATACACACACAGACACACAGAAAATGTTCAGCTGCTGTGCCTTCAGGTGTGAAGGTCGGGTGAAAAATTCGCACTGAGAACTGTTCCCTCCACATGTACCCTTTGGCGAGCAGCCACAAGGAACAAACGCCTGACACACACACATCAGGCATCTTTGTGCTTTTGATCTTATTCAATTCTAACAAAGATGCACACCAAGGCCATGTGTTTACGCGAACGTCTACATAAATGAGCGTGTCTTGTTTTGTCCCAAAGCGAGTGTGTGATGTTTTCATTCAACACACACTCAATAAATCCAGATGTTTGGAAATGAAACTTCAGTGTGTGGGCATGGTTTTATATCATGCTGGAGAGTTCCTCCTGTGAATAGTGTGAGTAGGTGGAAACCATTTATTTGGAAACGGGGTGGAGAGAAAAATAAAGCACGCAAAACAGTAAATAACTAGATAATAAATGGAAAAAAATATGAATGAATTAAGTAAATAATGGAAGTGTGTACAAATCAATAGCATCTAAAAAAAACCCTAAACAGTGACACATTCACATAATAAAAACTAAAAAAACCACAAACTATAAAGGGTGTAATTCATCAAGTGAGTCACACACCGACTGAGAACATGTTACTCCAGTTCAGCAGGGCAGTTCACAACAGGTGCGCTCTCTCTCTCTCTCTCTCACACACACACACACACACACACACAAAACTGTACTTGAATCAATCAGTAGAGAGCAGATATGTCTGTACATGCCCTGACCTCCCTAAACACCCACACACACCAACACATGTGTATGTGATAGGGTTACAAGTCTGAAGGATTAATCAGCTGTGTGTTTGCCATGGCTTGCTCTACACACTCCTCACACCCACGCACCTCACTACCGGTTTGGCTTCGATCGCACAGTAACGTTTTTAAACAGAAAAAAAGTTTTCTATACGCCCAGCAAACAGAGTCGCGTATTACTCATGATGAGACACTTCATGTTTGTATCATTGTAGTTAATAATAAGACACCAGTCATTTTCACTTACTCTTTGGGTGATTTCATGTCTGGGGTGCCATGTGTGTCCCAGTTACAAATATGTATTTAACAATAAAATGATTTAAACAGTACCAGTTTCAGATAAATAACTTAAAGCATTAATAAAAGCTAGAAAATCTACTTAAAGCAATATTTGTGTCCTACTAGAACTACACTTTACCTTGAAATATAATCACTAAAATACTTCAGAGTAAATGTGTGAATCCTTTTAACACCTCATTGTTGAAACATATATTCCAATAAGGCATAAATTATAAATAAATATTTTATAAAAAAAAAACAAAAAAACATTTTGTCCTTCATCCTTGTTGAACTGGAAGTTGCATCATCCTGAATGATCTTGATCATCCCGAATGATATTTTATCCTGAAATATATCTTGTTTTTTTCCATCATCATCCCTCATGCAGTGATACGGTGTGATTATTTAGGCTATTATTATAATTTTTTTTTTAAAAAGTAAATTGTTTGAATGTTCATTTTAAGTAAACTGTTTGTATGTGAGGGGGGCATGGTGGCTTAGTGGTTAGCACGTTTGCCTCACACCTCCAGGGTTGGGGGTTCGATTCCCGCCTCCGCCGTGTGTGTGTGGAGTTTGCATGTTCTCCCCGTGCCTCGGGGGTTTTCTCCGGGTACTCCGGTTTCCTCCCCCAGTCCAAAGACATGCATTGTAGGTTGATTGGCCTCTCTAAATTGTCTGTAGTGTGTGATTGCGTGAGTGAATGAGAGAGTGTGTGTGCCCTGCGATGGGTTGGCACTCCGTCCAGGGTGTATCCTGCCTTGATGCCCAATGATGCCTGAGATAGGCACAGGCTCCCCGTGACCCGAGTGTAGATCGGATAAGCGGTAGACAATGAATGAATGAATGTTTGTATGCGGCTAATGTTCTCATGATGTTAGCATGAATGCTTGAATATTTGCAAATTCTATGCTAAGAAAAACCTCAACTATTTATTAAAGAGCCACCAAAATGGATGAACCCAATTATTTTATGGATAAATGTATATTTTCTATGGTGGATAATAATATAAAACAACAATTTATTCAAAGCTAAATCACATAGTCATGCATTTACGTTTTTTTTTTCATGGTCATGAAAGGAACTTGCCTGTCTGTAGAAGGTTTGTACCGGACGAACGGGCCGCTCAGAGCTGCAGGGCTGAGGCCTGATCCCGGGCTGGAGAAACTGGCTGAGGGGTTGCGGTAGGGCAGACTTCTATCTGCCCCTACTGGAGACACGCTGTAGTGGTTTTCAGGGTAACTGACCGGTCTGAGGGAGGACAGACAGACTTAGTGGTGAGACACACAAAGTATATTTCCATTAAACTGTCTAGGAGATTAGAATTGCCAAAAAAGATGACGAATCACTGTCTGTTCCCATCATCTGCTATGTAGAGGAGCAACAAGATGATGGAAAATTAATAATAAAAAAAAACCCTCCTACATTCATCACATTTTAATCATTGCCACATTTAGAACACTTTACGTATATATATATATATATATATATATATATATATATATATATATATATATATATATATATATATATATATATATAATACACACACACACACACACATTACTGTGTAAAAGTCTTAGGCAATAATATTTAGCACAAGATTTGTTATAGATGCTTATTTCAGGATTTTGTATTACTGCACTAGTACAAATCATTTCATATTTCTAAACATTACCTTCTCGACCAAAAAATGAACCAGCACAGAATAATGTTCATATGTTTGGTAAAGAATTCAACATACTACATAAAAAGTTCATTTTCCAGACAAGAAACATGTTTAAGGCTGCTGGGATTTGCTTGCAAAGAACCGAGTGTACATAAGCAAAGTGTTGTGATACCAAATACTCTGTAATAAGAACAGAAGAATCTGAGGCTATCATAAGTGCAGATTCACCCAAAATGGACAGGTCAAACCTGGAAAAAGACCAGGTGAATGTTTTTCTAATATTAAACTGTCTGGTTTCAGTGAGCCGGTGGCCATGAAAGCCTCGGATTGCTGTTCTTGACTGACAGGAGTGGAGATCAATGAAGTCTTCTGCTGTTGGAGCTCATAAACAACAAGGTTTGAGATTCTGTGCATGCTGAGATGCTCACAATGTTTGTAAAGGGTGATTATTTCCTGGCAGCTTAGCTTGAGTGGTTAAGGCTCTGAGCTGTTGATAGGAAGGTTGGAGTTCAAGCCCAAACTGCCACTGCTGGGCCCCTGAACAAGGCCCCTAACCCTCCCTGCTACATGGGTGCTGTATTATGGCTGACCCTGTGCTCTGACCCTAACTTCCAAAGTTGGGATATGCAAAGAAATAATTTCACTGTGCTGTAATGTATATATGACAATAAATAAGGCATCTTCTTCTTCTAAAACAATCTGTCCGTTTTCCGCTGATGTCTCTTATCAAAAAGGTGTTTCCACCCACAGAGCTGTTGCTCACACAGTGTTGTTTGCACCACCCTGAGTAAACTCTAGAGACTGATGTGTATGAAAATCCCAGGGGATCAGTAGTTTCTGAAATACTCAAACCAGTCCACCAACCACTATACCACTAACAAGATCCCAGTGATCACTTTTTTTCTTCATTCTGATGTTCGATGTGAAGCTCTCGAGCTGTAACTGAATGATATTTTGTATTGCGTTGCTGCCAGAGCGATAGACAGATAGGATGTGTGTATATCAAAAATGGTTCAATTTTATCGAAATGTTTCACCTTTTAGCAGGAATGTGTTGCGGCTCTCTGTATGGAACAGGCACCAGGCCCTTGTGTGTGCGACTGGGACCGGATGGAGGCCCTACAGGAGTCCAGCGCTGTGCTGACGGTGCGGTAGGGGGACTATCCCAACGCCACGCTGGACCTCGCTGGCTGGAACGGTAACTCGCTGCCATGGGCTCTGCATCACCTTTCTGCTCCTGGGTCTTCATCTCGTATTCCTCTGTGCAGCCCCTATACACACAAAACACATGCAAAATAATGCACTCGCCAACAAACTAATTAGAATTTTCACACATCTTCACCGTACTGACAAATAATTACAAGTTGTGTGTTCCTAAAGGAAAAATCCTGCCTAAAGTGAAACATACACACGGTTTTTCTTCTATCTTACTGCTAATTTTAACTGATCAGCCCGAACATGTTTGATATATAATGTCTGATTCTTATGGTTTGAACTGAAATGGTAATTGAGCTAAACGCTAAACGTTTAGTTTAAAATCACATTTTTCTCTAAAGATATTGTTAACTCTGTAACACAATTTTTATTGTTATTGACATTGTTAACAACGCAATTTGTAACTCTGGGCGTTTTCCCACTTGGCCCAAATCCCCAAGTCCGCACCCAGGACAGATTCTGGGCTTGTCTGGGGGGGAGGGGCTTATAATCACAGCTTTGCAAAACAGAAAATTTCCATCCGAACTGTGAAACAACTGCAGGATCCCATACACTGCTTTTGTGTACGCAGATCTGCAAAATGTTCACTAGGTTCATCCTTTTGCGGTCATTAGTTTCCAGTCATAAAATCACTCAAGTGGTAAAAAAACAGAGCATTCTGGATGCTTGACATTCGTGTAGGTATACCTACAAACAAGGAACTGTTCATGTGAAAACAGAAGACTTTTTAGCCAAGGATGAGATGTGAATTTTTCACAGAAATGAGCTAATTACAGTCTTTCAGTCTTATGAAAGTCTGTTGCTGTTGCTGCTGACTCTTTCACATGTTGTCACTCAGCTGATCAACTACAAATGGGTTCAAATCTATTTTTGCCTGAACTATCGCATTAAAATCACCAGATGAAGCCCGACAGCTTTCTCAGATCTATCAGATGGTTCCAGATGACTCCCTGGCACAGTGTTGGAGCAGTAGGCTGTAATTTGGGAATGATCTATGAACAGAAATAGTGTGGAGTAATCCCTCTTGAACAGCACACTTAGTTGCCTAAACACCAAGTCCATCAACAGCCTCTCTAAGGCTAGGATGAGCTGCAATCAATTTCTGCCTGCCTTACTATAGAGCTCATTGTGATGACAAGAAGTAATGTAAGACCTCTTTCTCTCTCAAGACGCCAGCACCATCAGCACTATGCGCTCAGGGGTCAGTTAAGGTTTGTCTGCTGTTTGCAGTTTAGCTTCCGCAGCAAATCCAACACGCTGACCATGCCCGCCCAAGGAAATACCATGGACCTCACCTCCATTCAAAAACATGTTTATTCCTGACCACTAATCTGCATAGCATCAAGTACAAGTGTGTGTGGTGTTCCCCGTACATTAAAAAAAATGGCTACAAATTCACATCTGACCCTGAATTTCAACCTTTCCACACACACAGGTGCACACACACAGACATACCCAGACACACACACACACACCTTCCTGCTTTGGAAGCTTTCTCTATAGAGATGTTCATTTAACAATATTGGAAGGAGTCTCCAATGTCAGGACTTTGTAACAGTCAAGGAATTGAAATGAACAGAATATATTAAAATGTTGGCATATTGTTTTGGTTCTAAATGAAAGAAAACTCTTCAAGATCTAAACAGCAAACTAGTTCGGAATAAAATCATACTGGATGATATAATTGGGTAGAAAGCTACCCAATTTTTAGCTCATGTTTTTCCCTCTTTGGCAGCAGAAAACATATTAGCTGATTAATATTTCAATCCATTAAAAATTAACATTTATACGCAGCTAAGAGCGCGTGTGCAGCCCAACAGAATGCGTTTCAACATTCGCACTAGTCACATGACATCCTTCCACCAATTACAGAGCCAGAAACACATCCATATCTCATCAGCCTTTATTTACTACCATCTTCTCCTTCTCTATTCCCAAAAGGACAAGATAAAGGAGGAGACGCAGAAGGAAAGCATAGAGGAAGAGAATGAGGAAGACGTTGCTGTGTACGTTTTACATTTCTGGACTCTGCGCTTGAACACATGCACCCTTTACAAGCAGATTTGACAGATGCCATGAATCCTCGTTTGTCACAGACTGTGAAACACAGGCTTCAAGAATCTGGTTCTACAAAGAACTGAAATAAAATGGAGTGAGATCCTTGTGGATGAGACATATTTTGGCTTTTCTTACTGGGCTTATGTCTTATTGTCGTTCTAAACCCTGCTTTTAACCGCAGGTAGAGGAAGGTTTCACACTTACCCACGGTTATGCAGCAGCTTTTTTTGTGTGTGTGTGTGTTAACTCCAAGCCTGAAGTGTGAAGTGATGTGGTGAGAAAGCCAATCAAAAATTGTGGATTTACGTACTCTCATGAGAAAGCACGAGACAATCCGTTATTTAAGCAGGTTGTGCACTTTACTTATCTGATCGTGGTTGTTGACAGTAGAACGTTAAGCCAGGATTTAGGATTGTACAGCGTGAAACGTCAGATTATGAATAGCCAGGATTAATTGTTAACACCAGGTGAAGTATGAGCAGTATGTGGGTGGATGGACTAGGACCATGACACGAAATTAACATAAGCGCATGTCTGTTATGCAGTCCAGTGCATTTCCTTATTATATGCCACTTACACTGTGTGGAAAAACTATAATAAAAAAGATTTTCTGTCAATGGAATGGAATTACTTGTAGATCTGAGCTTCAATAAAGTAGCTTCAGTAGTCACATGAACATTGTTTAGTTAGTCTAAATGCTATCGGTCACATGACATGCTTTGATTTCTATTGGCTCACAAGATGCAGGCTTTGTGAACTCACAAAGCAAAGTTCACCTCTAAAGCTAGGGTGAAGTGAAAGTAACTGCTAGCAGAAAAACGGGACTTTCACTTCCTGTGTCCTTTCCCTTTCAGTGAATTGGCTTTTTCACAAGCAGAGTTTTTTGTTTTGCTTTATCTGAGACAGCAAAAAAGCTTTTCTTTTCTTTTTTTTTTTGAGATCGCTCCCATATCACAGTAGCAAGGGCTAAAAATCGAAACCATAGATGTTGACACTTAAGCTGTATGAGTCCAGATGTTTTCTGTAAGGACTTGGCTTTGGATTTGGCTCAGATTTACTGGCATGTGTACTTGTCTCTGTCTCGCTAAATATGGTCTTAGTCTTGAGAGTTAGCAAAAAATAATATTTGTATCATCTTTTCTTTCTGCATGCACTAAAACTGACAAGCAATATTTCCTTCTTTTTGATCACTGGTGCAATGCATAAATGAAGCAAACTAGAAAAGACTAGTTCTCGAACACTATTTGGTGCTTTTCAGCTTCCATATCGACTCGGGTCTCGCTTTCTCGCTTCAGAATCAGTCGTTATTTCAACTTCGTTGATCCCTCATCTTAGACTTGAGCATCAGTTATCTTGAGTACAGTCCTAGTTGAGATCTCTACATTACGCAAGCGCCAAATTTAGCAAAACAAATTTCTAGTACATGTGCATGGAAAAAAAAGACAGACTGCAAAAGCTAAAGATACAAACACACAGTACAACCCATACAAATCCCCAGCAGTAACCTGATTTAAAGAAAGCCACCTTTTAGTTCTTCACAATTAAACACGACAGCTGCTTCCCAAATGACGTACTATGTTATGCACCCTACAGTCTAGTGTATGGATTTTTGAAGTGTATTATCGTCTCAAATGGAACATTTCTTTGTGGAAGTATAAGCTGTTTCCTAGCTGATGGCAATAAGTGCGAATAATGTCATGCCGCTAGCTTCATCAGAACACAGTGAATTTTTTCAGTGCCTGGTAGCCCCGCCCCCTCCAAATTTGCAAGAGTTAACAGGAAGTTTCTGACATTCCACACTTGAACAAGTGCATCATCCAGCTGCTGCTCATGCTGTGTTACAGAGCAGTGTCACACACATAAAGGTAAATGCTTTCTACCCTCTTCCACATCCATGAGCTCACAGAAGCCCCTGATTGGATAGTGTTGCTATGACTGACAGAAGCATGTCATCTAACAAAGAGAGCACCAACCAGTTTTGCTCTTGATGACTCCTGGGCACAGATGGCTGTGGCGTTGTCGGGATTCAGGCTCGTGATCTCATGAACTCTTTTGTGTTGCGCTACTTAAGAGCCCGGTTAAACCGAACTGCACAAATATTCAGCTTCCTCAATGCATTAAACAATCAACTACAAAACCTACATCTAGCTAGTTATCTTACTGGTTGATGTCAAAGATTTTTGGTGGTTTGACCACACACACACACACACTTTATCCATCTCTTTTGTTTACATACAATGGTGTTTGTGCGGATCTAATTGTGCCTGATATAATCAGATATTTTCAGCTAGTTATTTACAGATTTCTGCAAAAAAAAAAATATGTAGCTTTGTGAAGTCCAACATAAAGCTGATGGCTGTTTTCTTTTGTTCTTAAATTAGCAGAGTAATTGTGCTGGTCACTTAGACAGTATCTCTGCCATCTACATGTACATTTAAAAAAAAAAAACGGTACAGGTAAAGGAACTGCTGTGATATCATTACTCATCACAAAGTTTCACACCAGAGCCAGATTATATTTCAAACCCATCTGTGTTGAGAGAGAAATCCCTGAGCACTCGCATCACAACCACAACATAAAAGCCACAGGAACAAAAAGAAAAAAAACAAAACAAGAGCATGCACACAACACAAAAACACAAACAGAAAAGCCCATACCTTCTTACAAGATATTAACAAAGCAACATAAATTCCTCCTCCACTGAGTGTCTATCTATTCATCCATCCATCCTTATCTCTGTGATCACTCTGGCTCTTTTATCTTCTTTGTTTCTGGTTCGGTTCACTATTTCTGTCCCTCTTGTACTGTCTGGGAGTGTAAACTAACCTCTCCGTGTACAGCAGGCTCTGTCGGATCTCTGAGGCAGTGCCATCGCGCTCGTCTTCTAACCGGTTGGAGCGCAAGCGAGTGCCGACACCCAAACACAAACACGCAGGCAGCTTCGCTTCTTTTCTCTCCCTCGAGCTACGGTATGAAAATACACTGGAAGATGGAGAGACCTTTTTTGGTGGGAGGGATGTGAGAGAGGAGGGGGTGGGCTCTCTTTAACACCCACCTACTTCTGTTTCGCGCCGAGGAGGTGTCCGGACACGTCTAATATCTGCAGGCTCACCGGCGCTTCCACATCTAGATCCCTGTACGGGGTTAAATACGGCAAAACAACACTTTCTCAAATGCACGCACGAGCTCGTCGTGCATTATTAACCGCTGTGCTATTCTGTCCCCTTCCTCGTTCTCTCGCTTTAATCTTGAGCAATCCGTTTCCCCGGCAGTCTTCCGAGAGAGAGAGCGTATGAGCCGAGAGAGGGAGAAAGAGAGAAGGGGAAGGAGGGGTGTATCGGGAGGACGAGACAAATAAATGTGCATGTCATTGGAAGAAATGAAACTAAATGGATTCTGCATAGACTGTCTCCGTAAAAAGACAAGCAGAAGGGAGAGATGATGGTGAGAGACACCGAGGTGTGAAAGAGAGAGAAAGAGAAAAGAGAGGATTGAGAGAAAGAGGAGCGGGAACGGCTCTTGTCGGCAACTGATGATCCACAGGAGATGGAGAGAGAGCCAAGAAACAGAAAAAGGTGATGTAACTGTACAACATGGAAATTTTTACCGCCCAACAACCTAGAAAAGCTCTGCAGCTACGTTTACTTCTTTCTAGAAATAAAGGCATGAAATAAACACTCTGAGCCATGAAGCCAATCTCAAGCTTGAAAACGTCTAGAATTAGCCTTAATAATTTCACACCTGTTTTATAATAAGGAACAACACACGACATGGCATGCTGTTATAGGACAATAATCAACAATTATACATGGTGTTGTGACCAAACACAAAGTGGAGTCATTTCGACTACCCTGAAGTTCAGATATCAAATCGTGAAGTGTTTTATTCCTCTCATACCACAGCAATGGTCTTATTTATGAACGAACAACACAGCGTACTATTTATTTTATCCATTTACAGTTACTTTTAATGTAGGCAACCGTCCATGAAACAAGTGTGTTCCTGTTAAAACAGCAATACACAATTGTTCACTCACCAAACCTGTATGTATGCAAACCTCTCTGGTGAAGTTACATTAAAAAGACGAAAACAAAAATACTGCTTTATGAGCTTCCCTGTGTCGGAAAACGTACCGATAACGAGGTTTACAGCTGACTGTTAGAAAGCGCTGACGTCGGAGAGAAAAATGCCAAAAAATTCTAAATAAACATCTTTCCAAAAATGCCCAGAAAACTTCTCTTTCTCCCATAGCAACAACAACAAGCTTTTAAAATCTGCTTACGTGGACTTCCTGTGTAGCTTGCTATTCAGCCAGAACTATCATCAGCGCTTCTATTTTTGCAATCGTAGAAATGAATGCAGAATCATCACGCCACAATATTCTGAGGAGCTTGCAATTTTTAAAATGACTGCAGATTTAGGCAAAGACGCGTTGGGTGACATCATCACACGCCTTCGGCTGAAGCCCTCTTCAGTTCAGATGTGTTGAACTTGAGTACAGTCATCATCGAAAGTAATTATGTGTCTTCATATCTGACATATGCGTCTGCACTGGTAGGAGTTTAAAAAGAAGGATCCTGGGCTTGAAATTTCACCGATTCGAGCAGTTTTCCACAAAAAAAATCCAAATTAAACACTTCTGGTTGTCTTATGACCAATCAGAGTGGAGAATTCTGCCTCGATGGCTTTATGAGAAATGTTTCAAAAATGTACCTAGAAAATCCTCTGACTTACTAATATATAACTTCTTGCATTTCCACATTTTTCAGCGACAGAAGGCGCGCAGATTCAGCAGCTACAAGCTGACGTCACTGAGCGATGACGAGGAAGAAGCTTAGCACAGAAATTCAAAGAAAGTCTCATTTTTGAATAGAAATTGTGAACATAGCAAAATCCTAACAAAATAGTAGGAATGAGTCACGTAAGATGAGTTCATCATTCATAAATTCTATTTCTGAGTTCAGGGGCACTTTAACAGTGGAGACAGGAAGAGGCAGATTTTTTTTCTTTTCCAAAGGAGTTCAGTTGTGTAATTAAACTGCCACAAAAGCTCCATATGGCTCCTGAGTGCAGTGTCGAGGCTGTTGCTGAGTAATTAGGGGCTTGAGGAGCCCCTTTAGCAGAGAGCAGCAGTGATTACATGCCTTAAGTGCTGCTACACACACCACAGCACATCCGCACTCTGGATCGGAACATTCACACGAGATGAGCTGTCTGAATGAACTACATGTGTGTATTTGTGAGTTAAAGCGGCAGCGTGGGCAAAAGTTAAATACACACAATTTCCCCACTTATCCAGAAAGTTGTCGATCAGCCAAGACATGTTTGACGTCTGACGTTTTCGCACTACAGCTACTATACTAATGATAAACCTCTGCTTAGCATTTTATGGAAATGAAAAAAAAAAAAATGAAAAAAAAAAAATCACACTCTTTTCAAAAGAAAGTTTCTCAGCACCAGCAAGAGGTTCACAAAAAAAAAAAAAACGTGTGTGAATGATTCTGTATTTATGAAGTGAAATTTATGAATCTAACTGGAACTGTATCATCCAGATTGCAGGCTTTAAGCTTTAGGCCCCGCCTTCATTCTTTAGGCCACGCCTCCTATAAAGGTCTGACGCTGCCATGGAATAGTATGAAAAATATGATTTGCCCGGAACAGCAGCTAAAAACAATTGTTCCGTTTACCATCTTGCCTTTTTTCTCTGACTTGATGTTAATAACACAAAATAATGCAGCTCGTCATACTGCTGAGAAACCACGAAGCCCTCCATCCTAAACACTTTCCTCAAGTGTGGGAATTTAGTTACAGCTTTATCTTTGACTACTGCAAAGCACTAACACTGGAGACTCAATGCAAAAGTACCAAATAATCATCTCCACACAGCAACGCCAAATCAATGATTGCACATTTCTTATCTGTACATATAAAGCGTCCACCATAAACCCTGTGTTTCCATGTGTACACTGTTGCAAAAGAATATCATATTTAATCAGATACCAGAATTCAGCAGCACAGTGATACATACCTGGCCAAAAGTATGTGAACACCTGAACTTCACACCCATACACTGATCAGGCATAACATTCTGAGCAGTGAGAGGTGAAGTGAATAACACTGATGATCTCCTCATCATGGCACCTGTTAGTGGGTGGGATATATTAGGCAGCAAGTGAACATTTTGTCCTCAAAGTTGATGTGTTAGAAACAGGAAAAATGGACAAGCTTAAGGATTTGAGCGAGTTTGACAAGGACCAAATTGTGATGGGTAGACCACCGGATCAGAGCATCTCCAAAACTGCAGCTCTTGTGGGGTGTTCCTGGTTTGTAGTGGTCAGTATCTATCAAAAGTGTCCTTTAAGCCCTGCAAGTATGCTTTAAGTCCTGTAAGTTGCGAGGTGGAGCATATGGAGGCCCCAGCTCACAACTTACAGGACTTAAAGGATCTGCTGCTAACATCTTTGTGCCAGATACCACAGCACACCTTCAGGGATCTAGTCCATGCCTCGATGGGTCAGGGCTGTTTTGGCAGCAAGAGGGGGACCACCACAATATTAGGTAGGTGGTCATAATGTTATGCCTGATCGGTGTATGTGCTTGTTGACAGTCACACTTTAATACCATCTGGAGTTATATGCTGCTGTCTGCCTTTTTGCTGCTAGTACAGACTCCAGTCTTCTGGGAAGGATTTCAAATAGATTCTGGTCAGGCACTGAACAGCAGTGACTCAAGGTCATCCACTCTAACCTTGGCAAACCACAAATTCATGGAATTCACTTTGTGCACAGGAGCATTGTCATGCTGGTTCATCTTTGGGCCTCTTGGTTCCAGTAAAAGAAAACAGTAAAGCTACAGCATACAAAGACATTCTAGATAACGGTGTGCTTCCACACATTTGTGGCGAGAGTTTGATGAAGAACCGGATATGGGTGTGTGATGATCAGGTGTCCATATAGTTTTGACTATACAGTGTATTTACTGTCCTGCCTAGACCAAAGATCTAAGAAAAATCTAAGACCAAAGGCACGTTAATTCACAGGTCAAATTCCTCGAGATCAGGGGTGTCTACAGTCGGTGAGACTGGAGGTTTTTCATTCTGACCAATCAGGAGCCACAGTCAACTGATTAAGATTAAAATTAAATGAAGAGAAGTTTAGTTTTCAGGTGTCTCCTGTATTTATATTTCCATTCTCATTTACCTGACTCTACTACACAACTTTTAGGGTTAAGGGTCTTGCTCAAGAGCCAAACAGTGATGGTGGTGCTCAGCATCCCAATGCTTTTGTTTAAGAGAAATGCACAGCATCTGAGTACAGCACAATATGAAGTACAGAACGTGTTTCTGTCCTTTCTTAAACAGTTATGTACTTTTCCCTGTCCTCTTTTCACACCCTCAATGTTCTCTCTCCCTATTCTCTCTAACACTCCCACTCACTGCTACCCCGAGAACTGAAGTGTCTGCATACTGTCTCCAAATCTGCTTTGTGTGTGTGTGTGTGTGTGTGTGTGTGTGTGTGTGTGTTACATAAAGAGGAAACAGACTGACGAACAGTTCTTTGCACTCCGTCTCTGCAACGTCAAATCTATTGTAATCACAGAGAAGAAAACAGAATAAGAAAACGTTCTTCAATCGCATACAAAATGCACAAGCACTGATGGAAGCGTTTGGATTCACGTGGCTGAATGTACACGAGTGAACCTGCGCTGTCCTTGCAGAAAACCTCCGGCAGAAATGAGCAACAGCAAGCGGCAGCCTTTCCTGCCAAGAATCTCAGTATTGATCATCACGAAATGAGAGCATGTCTCAGAGGAGTGAGGAAAAAGCAGAACGCAGATGCGGACAGCCTCGCCAGCGCTGGATTCTGCTGCTGCTCGTCGTATGTTGTGCACAAATTTTTGCTGTTTTGGGCAAGTTGTGCTTAATGAGTCTTTAGTACTCAGCACACCTTTCTGTGCAGGATATACAGGACGCTATTGCAATAGGCAGATTTGTCTTTATCAGTGCAGAATGTTCAGTTCACACTGTTGTGCTGATGAATGCAGCAGAAGACTGGAAAAAACACACAGATTGACGGAGTGCAAGAAGGAATAAATTGACAAGGATTTGAAAGCCAGAGGTAACAGTATAAAACAAACTACACAATAAAAAAAAAGATGTTAGGGGCACGCCATATATCAAACATTACATACATATCAAATATTGTATTGGGACACCCCTCCAAATCATTGAATTCAGGTGTTGTTTTTCAGGGGTTGGGCTCAGCCCCTTAGTTCCAGTGAAAGGAACTCTTAATGCTTCAGCATACCAAGACATTTTGGACAATTTCATGCTCCCAACTTTGTGGGAACAGTTTGGAGATGACCCCTTCCTGTTCCAACATGACTGCTCATTAGTGCACAAAGCAAGGTCCATAAAGACATGGATGAGTGAGTTTGGTGTGGAGGAACTTGACTGGCCTGCACAGAGTCCTGACCTCAACCCGATAGAACACCTTGGCCTTTTCGTCCAGCATCAGTGCCTGACCTCACAAATGTGCTTCTAGAGGAATGGTAAAAAAAAATTCCCCTAAACACACTCCTAAACCTTGTGGAAAGCCTTCCCAGAAAAGTTGATGCTGTTATAGCTGCGGAAGGCGGACCAATTCCATATTACATTCATGTGCATGTGAAGGCAGATGCCCCAAAACTTTTGCCAATATAAGTGTATATCAGTGGATATGGCTGCCTGAGATATCTGATTGGCTACCCTGAGTGCCACCTTGGACTCACAAACCAATCAGATGTGACTTCATCATCTCAGTCAAAAATGAAAAATCAGCTGCTCGATTCTGATTCATTAATACTCATACTTCATTGTTTTATAGTACAAACAATCCGACGATCTATTGGCTCACCTGCGGGCCCCTCCCTCCTCGAATGGTGGGATTATGACGACTTTAACAGTGACCGATGTGCGCAGCAGGTCGATCATCTGGTCGTGTGTGAGCGTCACCGCAGCAACCTTGCAGATCTCCACCAATCGACTGCCCTGCCTGAGGCCTGCCTGCCAGGCGAAGCCGTACTCCTCCACCTCGGAAACGGTGCCGTCCAAGCGCACGTGGAAACCCAGCTGACCTAGACCGTTCCGTCTGAGCGTCATGTCCACCGTCTCGCAGCCAACTGTCAGTGCCTGAGGAAGAATGAAAATCACTTAACACAGACAATCATGATACTTACAATACGTGATTAATATAAACTCAATGCATTATACAGCTGCCATTTAATCAGTAATAATGCTGGTGTGCAATCAAATCAACAAATAGAGAGCATGCTGGTCTGTATTTGTCCCAAATATTCTTTGCTATAAGCTAAATGCCCTTTAGACAACCTACAGAGGTAAGATTCTGCTATTAAATGAAATGGTCTATATATAGACCAACCTCCAACCTTAGCAACGCCCATTCCATGAACTGGAATTTATCCAGCACTGAGGCTGTGATGATATCCACCCAAATTAGCCACAGCTTAGACACAATCAGACAAAGTGTCCACTTTCATGCCATTTATTTATGCTCACAATTCAGCTAGCTCACTAGATCTCTATCTGTCTCTAACTAGCTAACAAGAATAACAAATTAACAATAAGCATTAGCACTGGATTGTTATTCCTGTAATAACAGGCCTATTATTTGAGGATTATATCACGGTGGAGCGAAAATAATCAACAATGTGGTGATGTGATGTGGCCTGATGCAAAGCAAAGCTACAACAACATAGCCTGAAGTGCTTAATTCCTCTCATACCACAGCTGTTATACCACAGCTACAATAATTTTTTTGTCATTTATTAATGAACATGTAGTGCTTTTTATCCATTTAGAGTTACATTTGTTGTGGATTGTCTGCAGAACAAGCCAGTTCCTGTCATCACGTATGCTGTAGCAGATGTGAACAGTCTTAAAAGTGAAAAATGCAGTCATATTTCAGAGAAACAGGCCAGACCTGAAGACCCACCTCTGGTGGAACTCCTTTCATAAATGTTGCGTAAATATTTCCATGAAGAAAATGCTACCATAACAACCATTAAACTTGTTTTGAAATTATGTCGAGCAAGTTCACTTTTCTAAATTGTTCATTATCAGCTTTCGATGATGTACAGCGTCCACCATACGGGACACTGTGAACTAGTTGTGTTGTGTTATCACTAGACTTGTTACAGTAGCATTTATTGATTCTAGCTTCACCTGACATACACCACCTCAAAGATGACATCTAGAGACATTTTTAGTTGCTTTGTTACTTTTACCTTCAGCCTCTGAAGCACCTCTCGGATGTCCTGGGCTCCACCCTCAGGCACACGCAGCGCCACGTGGTCCCCTCGTCCATAATACAGCTTTAAGTTCAACCTCTCGGCCGTCCAGCCAATCACGTCGGCGCTGAAGCAGTTGAACACCACTTCTTTTGTGGAGCAGTCAGCCAGCACCACGTACTCAGTAGAGATGGCTAACACGCACGGGAGCTCTGCTCCGCCTCCACTGAAATCCTGAGCCACTACTCGCCAGGCCACCGCTCCAGCAGCACCGAGCTCCGCCCCCTGGCGTGCCCGTACTCTCTCGCGCCGTTTGGAGGCTAGTGAGATGAGGTTGTTGAGCTTTCCGCTTGTGTCGAGTGGAGTGCTGCTGGAGCAGTTCTCGGCTAAGTCCCGCAGGTAGCCCTGGCGAGTGCGAGCAGCCATGGTGTGGAACTTCTCTGACTTGTGTGCAGCGTTCTCGGCGTTGATGATCTTCGCCAAGAGGAAGGAGCGGAATGAGGCAGGGTCGCGGAAGGTCATGCCGCTGGGAGGCAGAGGCGGTCCAAATGGGGGCACGTCCTTCATGCGTGTCACAGCGACACTACAGAGATAAAAAGAGAAAGGATCGAGGAGGAGAAAAGATCTCATCAGCCTGTGCTTTAAAATCCTGGTGACTTCTATTGCCAACCTAGTGTCTCTGATGGTGAACTGACATGCTTGTAACGTGGTTTAAAAAAGCACTGCTATGTTAACATGTAGTATCCATGGCAACTGCTGTCTGGGCAGGGTTGCTATGGTAACTGGCAGCAGCAGTGTACAAGGAGAGGAATATGTACCTGTAGCAGGTGTTCTCGGAACAGGGGTTGTGAACGCGAACGATCACAAAGACATGCTGGAAGTGAGAGCGAATGTTCTGGGGTGTGAACGGCAGAGCGCCTGGCTCCTGGAAGATGATCGTCACAATGTCGTTCCCTATATGCCTCTTCCTCAGGAGCTGAGAGAAAAAGAGAGCACGAGAGAGAGAGAGAGAGAGAGAGAGAGAGAGAGAAGGAGGAAAGGAGGGGAGAGGGAGGGAACAAAAATACAACCGTGTGGATGATGCAACTTGGAGACAATCTATGCACACAAAAAGGAACAAGGAGAAAGGAAAAAGTGATGGTGATTAACAGAAGCCTGCTGAATTCAAGGCTTTCAAGGCAGGCAAGGAAGCGCACTGTCATATATGAACCCATACTGACTCTTGTGGTGAGACTCTTCAAAATGCCGAGAGAGAGAGAGAGAGAGAGAGAGAGAAGAGAAAGAGAGAGAGAGAGAGGGGAGAGAGAGAGACAGAGACAGAGAGAGAGAGAGAGAGAGAGAGAGAGAGAGAGAAGAGAAGAGAGAGAGAGAGAGAGAAAAAGAAAGAGAGAGAGAGAGAGAAAGAGAGAGAGGGGAGAGAGAGAGAGAGAGACAGAGACAGAGAGAGAGAGAGAGACAGAGACAGAGAGAGAGAGAGAGAGAGAGAAGAGAAGAGAGGAGAGGAGAGAAAGAGAGGGAGGAGAGAGAGAGAGGGGAGAGTGTGGTACGAGAGCACTGCTGGAGCTCAATGCAGCTACTGTAGGGTTCAAATCATTCTCTTTGAAGGACATAAATATTGTAACACTAAAAATATGGACATGCTTATCACAATACTTGCTACAGTCAGTATTTTGACATTTCTTTTTTTTTGTTTATATAAACATCACAAATAGCAATTTAAGTCAATAACAAAGATTCAAAGTGAAGATGTCTGGATGGTTTTTCTCTGACAACACTACTGCACTTTACAAATGGATTGCACTCACTAAATAAATAAACACCTTTATCTGTGCTTGAGCTACTAGTGATCCTAATATCTCTCTTAAAAAAATAAGATAAAATTTCTCGAATCTAGTCAAACTGATCTACTATTTCTTGTTAGAAGATTACAATAAACCAAAATCTTAAGATTATCTAGCCCATTTCTAGACATACACTATATTGCCAAAGGTTTTGGGACACCCCTCCAAATCATTGAATTCAGGGCTTGGGCTCGGCCCCTTAGTTCCAGTGAAAGGAACTCTTAATGCTTCAGCATACCAAGACATTTTGGACAGTTTCATGCTCCCAACTTTGTGGGAACAGTTTGGAGATGTCCCCTTCCTGTCCCAACATGACTGCACACCAGTGCACAAAGCAAGGTCCATAAAGACATGGATGAGCGAGTTTGGTGTGGAGGAACTTCACAGTGTCTTGAACTCAACCTGATAGAACACCTTTGGGTGAACAATTGGGGTGGGGGTGGGGTGGTCTGGGGGCCACTAGCACCTTCGGGATGAATGATTGTTACCCAAAACCTTTGGGTAACAATATAGTGTATATTATTGTTTTTGTGCTTTAAATTCTCTCATTCTATTGGCAGGTTATTTTGCTTCTTTCTAGAATGAGGTAATGTGTAAGTATAAATGATAAAGTAATTTGCCAAAAGAACAAGAGAATTTAAAGTTTAAAAATAGTCAAATATTTCTAGAAACAGGTTTAATAATCTTAGACTTGGTTATAATAAGAAATAGTTTGGCCAGATTCAAGATATTTGAACACACACACACACACACACACACACACACACACACACACACACACACAGAGTTAGCTTTAGACACTGTTAAAGAAATTTATCCGTTCATGTTATCCTAGAGTGCACAGATGTACTGCGTTCTCATTTCATGGCCTATTTTTGTCCCCGCTGCATCCCTTCATGCATTTTATTCACGTTGTGGAAGTTGTAGGATGTTAACCTTGATGTATATTCTGCATTTTTGCCCATCTTGACATTGATGGATGACACAGCCAGGGACCAAGTGCCACCTTGTGGTTAGAAAACGTTTATACACTTAAACATGTGAGTGTTTCTGTGTGTATTCATTCGGTGTCATAGTGTACGAGAGGAAGCCATGAGGGATTTGTGCATTATTCAGAGCTATTAACAGTCCATGCAATTCTCTTGGCTCTGTGTGTGTGTGTGTGTGTGTGTGTGTGTGTGAGTGACATGCCTCCATGCTGAGACCCTGCGGAAGAGGCCGCCCACCTATTCACACTGCAAGAGTATCAATTATATAAGCCAGCTAAGACCTTGTGCACACAGGCGCAAATCCAGTGGCCTTTAATTATCGGCAGCTTCCAAAATTATTGCCACCCTCCATATGGCACTCTCCATTTTACTACCGAAATTATTGGCATTTGAAATGAATTTCAAACAAATTGATTAGAGCTAGAACTAAAAAGTTTCACACGTCTGGAACGGACATTTGATAGAGATCCATACAGAACCGTACTCCCACACATTGAGGAGGATGGTGAAGGCGGGAGAAATATGACTGCTAAAAGCCACTTTCATAACAACTGCTTGTTGTTACAAAACGCAGAGCCGGAACCTTTCCTTTAGAACTATGTTGGACGTCGTGGTCAGATGAGACGAAAACCCAAACTTACTATCATTTACATTTACAGCTTTATTATTAAAGTCTGTAGCGATGAATACATCCTGATAGTGGTTGGAATAGCACGAGTCTAAAACTCTCATGGGGATGTAATATAAGTCTGTTTGTTGTGACTCGGCTGTTCGGCCATCTTGAGGAAGTAAATTCCACCACCTGGGTGCCAGGGCAGAGACGAGTCATGATACTTGTCTTCCTTGTACCTGAGAGACGGTGCAAGTGGTAGAGGATCGAGGAAGTGTGGTGCGGTGCAGGGAGTGATAAGTGCTATGGTATAGGTGGGTGCTGATCTGTTTTCGACTTAGTAGGCAAGCATCAGTGTTTAAATCTGGTGTAGTAACTGGGTAGAGTGGGAGAACGTACGAAGCATGTTTAGTGAAATAAGTGGACTGTATAAAGAGAACAGCACCTGATACTCTGCATTGATATTTGGAGGTGGGATTAGTGAAGCTTTTGTGACTAGTGGTACAGGGGTTGCTGTCAAGACGTCATTCATGAAGATATTTCAGCCAAAAACCTGGCTGCCTCTTCCAAATCTACAGAGAAATGCTTAAACTAACACAAACCCTAGATATTTCCTTCTGTTTTGGGATTTGAACCCTACTGAAAATGTAAAACTACTGAAAATTCCATGAATACAGGATGTCCAGCATTAAAGAATTCCTGAATATTTTTCTACCTTTTAGAGTGTGAACTATCTAAACATTACGAATGAATCCTAATAATTCTGTTAATAATCACTTTTGTTTCATTGGTTTTTTTTTGCCTCTAATAATGCCAGACTTATGTGAGATGCAGTATAAAGTTTTTCTGCATCAAGGAGTGGATGAAGATCCCAGGTCTCGAATCCGGTTCGATATTTCGAGAGAGTTATCCTAAGTGCTCTTAAATGCGCTACTTTTTTGGGCTCATAATGGATGCCAATACTTTTGGAGGGGATTGTATAGTACATAAGATTACTCTAATGATTTATTCTCTCTCTCTCTCTCTCTCTCTCTCTCTCTCTCTCTCTCTCTCTCTATCGCACACACACACTTTTGTTTTCTAAAAAAGCTGAGCCAAGCAGCTTGTCTGTTTGATGTGTCCAGAGAGACTAACAGTGCCCGAGGCTGTTCTCCAAGAGCACGGCCCTGAGGCATCCTTAGCTCGCTAAATCTCTCTGTCCTCGTCCCACGTGACAGAAACAAAGACGGACTGAGACACACGAGTGAGGTGATAGATGAACACTGCCCTCTGCAGACGTCTCGAAACGGAGATTAGACAGACATATTATACACTCCTATTTATATACACTCAAAAATACAACTTATTTATCTTTTTTTTTTTTTGTTGGAAAGTTGTGCACCACTATATGACACTTTATATTTAGAGCTTGACAGACAGACACACACACACACAGCTGCTCATACAGCAAATGGCGCATCCATGCTGGATTACCATCCCGCAAACATGAAACGTATATATATATAAAAAAAAAAAATAAAAAAAAAACGTGAGCCACGCCATGCCCCCGTCCATGCTGGAGAGGAGAGGAGAGACACACACACACACACACACACACACACACACACACACAGAGCGAGAGAAAATAGCAAGCGGAAAGAATGCAGAGTGAACAATGAGCCTTTGCAAAACAAGCCCACAAACGCAGAAACTGAAAGCAGACTGACAGAAACTCGGACAGAGTGAGGAACAGAACATCAGATAAAGAAAAAACATATGCTGGGGGGAAGAAAAAAAAGACAGAAGAGGAATTGTAAGAGGAAAGACTTTATGAGGAGGTTTAACTGCTGTGATGGGTTTGACAGAAAAGACACAAGTGTCAGAACCGGCTGTGTGTGTTGTGTGTGTGTGTGTGTGTGTGTGTGTGTGTGTGTGTGGGTTGGGGGTGTTTCCTACCTGCTGGGGGTTGTTGGGCATGTACGGAAGCATTGTAGAAACATGAAACATGATCTCATAGTCCTGGTAGGTGGTGTACAAGGAGTGTGTCCCAGTGGAGTCAGCTGTGCAAAACACAACACGTACACGTACTCAGACAAAACAAAAGACCACAAGACACAGCGATGAACAGATTAAAGGGATATTTGTTTGTATTTTTAAAAAGACATTGGGTGAAACAGCAGGAAAACCTACAGCAAGAGCAGCAATATATCATCTTCTGCTAAATTTCTAGCTCCCCCCCGATATACTCAAAGGGTGCGTCTCAATCAGCTCCCTAGCTCCCTACACCGACTCCCTGATCACCGCCTGACTACTGAACTAGGAGCTGACTGAGACGCACCTTAAAAGTAATGATGAACAGGCAAAAAAAACACAAGTGTCGTTTAACAAAGAGAAACATTTGATGATGTGAGGAGACATTAAACATTTCTGGAAGGAGTCGCCAGTGTCAGTGATTTGTACCGGACACTGAGTTTTGGCGTTTTGGTCATTTCTTATTGGTCACGTGCCTTGAATGGGTTTTAATCCAAACCTCTATCATTTAAAACAACAAAGCAGTATTTTTCGTGTTTCAGAAGAGAGAGAGAGAGAGAGAGAGAGAGAGAGAGAGAGAAAACAGACAGAGACAGACAGAAAGAGTAAGAGACAGACAAGACAGACAGACAGACAGACAGAAAAGAGAGAGAGAGACAGAGAGAGAGAGACAGACAAAAAGAGAGACAGACAGAGAGAGAGAGAGTGACAGAGAGAGAGAGGGAGAAAGAGAGACAAAGAAAGAGAGACACTGAGAGAGAGACAGTGAGAGAGAAAGAACAAAAAACAGAAAAGAGAGAGAGAGAGAGAGAGAAAAGAGAGAGAGGGGACTGAGAGAGACAGAAAGGGAGAGAAAAAGAGAGACAGAAAGACAGAGAGAGAGAGAGAGAGAGAGAGAAAAGAGAAGAGAAAAAAAGAAACAGAGAGAGAGAGAAAGACAAAGAGAGACAGAGAGAGAGAGAAAGACAGAGAGAGACAAAAGAGAGAGAAAGACAGAGAGAGACAGAGAGAGGGGGAAAGACAGAGAGAGACAGAGGGGGAAAGAAAAGAGACAGAGAAAGAAAGAGAGACAGAGAAACAGAGAGACAGAGAGAGAGAAAGACAGAGAGAGACAGAGAGGGGAGAAAAAAAAGAGACAGAGAGAGAGTGACAGAGAGAGAGAGAGAGAGACAGAGAGAGAGAGAGAGAGAGAGAGAGAGAGAGAGAGAGAGAGAGAGAGGGAGAGAGAGATACACTTACTCTTGGTGTCCAGCTGTGCAGCATACTTGTTGAATCCCTTCAAACACACTGTTTCCCCCAGCAGCTCCAGGAAGGCAGGGGAAGGCTGGCGTGGCCTCCTCGTTGTTGTACATTTCCTCCTCAGTGCTCTGATTTGCTCGACACAGCAAGATGCCCACCTTATGCTTCTGGCTCAGCTACGGATCACAGAAACTAAACGTTAATGAGAACTCTAACCCTTATTTATCAGGAACTGTGAGGAGGAATTGCACTTTTCTCAGCACTATTAAAACCCTTCATAAACATGTACGTATTTGCATATATGCTATTTATAGGTTTAAAATCTTTGTACTTTTTCTTCCTTCAAAATTTGAGCTATTTACATCTAATTAAATTCTTACTATATTTTCACATATTTCAATGACATACTGATGTTCTAATAAATAAAAGAAGAGATGCTACATACAAGTGGGAATATAGAAAACTCCACAGGATGTCATACCTTCACATATCATATATATCCTGTGTAGTGCGCATATACAGTGCACAACACAGCAATGGAGATACGGCCTAACACTGTGAAAAATACCAGACCCAGAGGTGCCAATATTTCTAAGATGAAAATCAGCAGGCTGAATAGAATGAATAAAATGAAATGGCTATTTTTTTTCTCCAGATGTGCAACAGCGAGACAATAGTCTCATCTTTGGCACATTTCTTTAATATGTACCTTGTAGATTAAAGATATACAGGTCCAATAGTTGTGAGTGTAGCACCAGGGTCAGAAAAGCGTGAAAGCTAAAATATTGATGATGCTGAAACCTCAGAATATTGTGGATTTTACATGGATCTGAGGTAATAAAAAAAAAAAGAAACCATACACAGACCAGACATAACATTATGACCACCTGCCTAATATTGTGTTGGTCCCCCTTTTGCTGCCAAAACAGCCCTGACCCATCATGCCCTGTATTCTGACATCTTTCTATCAGAACCAGCATTAACTTCTTCAGCAATTTGAGCAACAGTAGCTCATCTATTGGATCGGATCACACGGGCCAGCCTTCACTCCCCATGTGCATCAATGAGTCTTGGCCGCCCATGACCCTGTCGCCGGTTCACCACTGTTCCTTCCTTGGACCACTTTTGATAGATACTGACCACTGCAGACCGGGAACACCCCACAAGAGCTGCAGTTTTGGAGATGTTCTGATCCGGTCGTCTAGCCATCACAATTTGGTCCTTGTCAAACTCGCTCAAATCCTTACTCTTGCCCATTTTTCCTGCTTCTAACACATCAACTTTGAGGACAAAATGTTCACTTGCTGCCTAATATATCCCACCCACTAACAGGTGCCATGATGAGGAAAGATCATCAGTGTTATTCACTTCACCTCTCAGTGCTCATAATGTTATGTTAAATTTAATTGAAAAAAATATTTATGATAAATGTACAGGGCATTAATACTGTTAATGTTTGCTGTGACATGCTCAATCTTCTTCATTTCTCTGACTAAAACGTTTAACAAAAAAACATGGCGCAGTTATCTGGCCAACTTGAGTCAAAACTGAACCAGGCTTGTGACACTGGTCTTCAGCTTTGCAGTTACTTGAGAACTTGTTCTTATTAAAGTTCCCCTGTGGTTTGCTCGGAGTTGTGACTCACGCCTTGTTCGTCCAGTTTGAGCAGCTGCTCGGTGACTTTGGGGGTGTTGAGAGCCAAACGCAGGCACGACAGGTTCAGCTCCGGCAGCACAAACTCCAGCACCTCCTTCAGGGGCAGACCTCGCACCGTCCCGTGTTTCGCTGTGGAGGGCACGGAATCCTCCAGGATGAAGCCTCGCAGAGTCACCATCTAGAAAAGACACAAAAAAAAATTAAGAAAGAGGGAAATAGATCAGCGAATATTAAGAGAAAAGGGAAGAAAAAGACAGCAAGAGATGGCGAGCATGAAACATAGAAAGAAGAGGGAAAAGGAGGGGCAGAGAGATATTTCAGGCTGTTATGTGATTCAGAGAGAGAAGAAAGTAACTGGAAATTTAACAATATTTAAAACTCTATCCAGTTCCAGGCCTGCACACGAGACGCGGCCTCTACAGATGATCGTTTTATCATCCACAGTGTGGCATCATTTCCCCACGTGAGCAACTTCAGGAGATGACAGAACACCTCTCACATAAAATTCATACAAATCTCCTGGGCCTCACTCCTTTTTCATTCATTTCCTACTCGGCTGCGGTCAGATGAATGAGTGTGTGGGGTCGTGAAAACCGTGCTGGTCAGACGGACAGGCCATGTGACTACTAACACAGTTGTAACCTCTAAGGTATGATGTGCATAGATGTTTGTCTTTACAACCCTTACACGTAGATACACACACATTAAGCCTTCCTCCATCTCTACATTAACATTTCATGTGCATATGTTCATTTTTACAGCACAGAGCCAGAGGAATAGCATGCAACTGTGTATAGAATGACATCATAGCTATTTGTCTCTAATATGTTTGTGGTGGATGCTAGCTGCGCTTTGCGCTAAGTAATGGGGGTGTGTGTGTGTGTGTGTGAGAAAGTGCTGAGTTGTTACTGGCATTGCCCTGCTAGGCTAGGTTTAGCTGGATTACATGGCTGCCTGGATGCATCGCATTCACCCAGTCTGAACAATGAAGTGGCTTCAGTTCTCACACACACTGACACACACACACACACACGTTATGTAACGCTACTCAGTCTCTGGATTTACCTCCGCCTCACAGTGAAAACCGTGTGAGTACATTAGGGAAGTCCTGAGCCCTGGTTTAGATGAGGCCTATTTTTGAGTTCCAGTGAGCAAGAACAACAATACGATCCAGTTTCAATCAACACACAGGAGGATTAAACACACACACGCACACACAAAGCTGACAGACGAGCTGAAAGAGAGTTTGGCTTTGTGTGTGTGTGTGTGTGTACTAAAGGATCCATGACTTTTAATTTTTATTAGCTGCACTTTTTTTTTTGCATAGATAAAAATGCAAGCTGTATTTCAAATCACATGCTACGTCCCGATTCGCCTACTATCCTAAATAGTATCCGAGATTAGAAATAGTTTGTACCAACTTGTAGCATGTTGAAATGAGTGTGTGATAGATAAACGGGTCCATTTCCTGTGGTCAGTTTTGTGTCTAATATCTCCTACAACTCGCATGCACGATAAAGGAGTTTTGTGACGTGATGTGCCTTAATGTTTTTAGAGAGAGTGTAACACAAAACCTGGTAAAGTGGCTGAAATAAGATAAAAAAATATAAATAAATCATATTAATTTAAAAAATGTATTTCCTTTGCTTTAATGGACAATTAACACTGGATGCAATCCATGGCTGGAGATACAGATGTCTGATCTGACCTTCTCAGCTCCTAGCCACCATGACCTCCACCAGGGAGAGATTTCCTGAAATGATTATTATGGTATGAGGGCGCAATCGCGAGACAGAGTGAGGTTACAGGTGTTAACGTGGCGTGTGCGGCACTGAGGAGACTCGCTCACATGGCGTGTGCGTGTAAACGAGCGAGGTTAGACTCCAGCGGTGAAAGCAAGCTAGCCAAAAAACACGAGCCGTCTGCCCTTAGGTTACTGAGGATGTACACACGCTGCTCTAATACACACCTCACTGGTACGGAAGATGATGCGGTAATGGTATTGGTCCTTCAGATCTTTGGTGTCGTCCAATTTCTCTCTGCGGATGCTCAGGGCCACAGGGCCCAACTTCTCATCTGTTCCAAAATAGTTACAGTGCTCTGCAGAGAGAGAGAGAGAGAGAGAGAGAGAGAGAGAGAGAGAGAGAGAGAGAGAGAGGGGCAGAGAGAGAGAGAGAGAGAGGCAGACAGAGAGAGAGATGGAAAAATAGATAGATAGATAGATAGATAGATAGATAGATAGATAGATAGATAGATAGATAGATAGACAGACAGACAGATAGATAGATAGACAGATAGATAGATAGATAGATAGAAACAGAGAGAGAGACAGAGAGAGAGAGGCAGGCAAAGAGAGAGAGAGAGAGAGATGGTTAGATAGATAGATAGATAGATAGATAGATAGATAGATAGATAGATAGATAGACAGATAGAGAGAGAGAGACAGACAGAGAATGTGTGAGAGAGAGAGAGAACAAAACCAAAAAGGACAAAGGTACAATGTGATAAGTGAGAAAAATGTAATAACTTCTAAACAATATCTAGCAAATGTAGTTTATCATGAAGTTAAGTAAACTGCTGTGCTGCTGAATTCTCACATCTGATTAGTCAGATACAGGTGATTAAATGTTCAAGTATAGTGCATCGTCCCAATTCACCTACAAGCTCCCTAAATAGATCCTGAGATTAGAATTAGTGAGTCCCAAATTGTTGTTTCGGTGTGTCATACTAGACGTACACTTCTATAAACACAATGAATAAAAGAATGAGACGGAGGAAAGGACAGAGAGGGTAAAGGAGTGATTAGGCCGGAATGAATAAACTTGAGAAGGTCATGTTCGGTTGAGCGGCATTAATATCCTGCCTGTTCAAAATGGCCAAACGTCTTTTTTCTTCCTGCAGGCCTTAAGAGCATTCCTGAGCAAGGCAGAGCTGTTGACAAAGCACTCAACACAAGAGCACACAGATATAGCGACCTTAAATAGTCTTGCACACAAGTATAAGGTGACGGAGCTATAGAAAGCGCATTCATTCAACATCTTTCTCCTCCAAGTGTGTGATTTGTCACTAACCACTGGGCAGCACGACAGGATTTAATTTCTAGTGTCTTAAATGTCAGCGTTGAGACGTCTTTCATCCCATGGTTCCAGTTCAGTATATGGATTATGGAGTTTTGTAAGGAACATCGGAAGGAATCGGAGATGAGTGAACGGAAATGAAATACTTCATTAAGCCAAGGACGTGAAGGAAGCAGTCTTCCTCGGCCTGGGATTGTCTAGACAGGGCAGTACCGCTGTGTGCCTGGCACACGCGTGCAATCTCAAGCCAATTACATACACGCACGCACACACACACACACACACACACCTCAGTTGTAGAATCATTAACACGATGAAATAATGCTTACCGGGTGTGGCAACCTGCCATCATTAAATAAACACTATAAAAGCCAACTATGTGAAAGATAATTAATAACATCGTAATTTCCCTGTGGAAATTTGCATCTATATATTTCTGGGAAAAACTCTGGGAAAACGGCAGCAAAAACATAAATGGCTGAAACATGCAGTTTTCTTTTTCTATAATGAATAACAAATCTATTATGTCAGGGACACACTGACACACTGAGTACAAGCATGAGTTTTTCGGTACTTGTCGATAACTATACTGAAATGAGTAACTAACTTAAGAGTATTAATAGATAAGGGCATAATGTAAGTGATTATTTAGTTCTTATTCAGGCATAACAATATGAGCAGTGACAGGTGAAGTGAATAAGACTGATTATCTCCTCATCATGGCGCCTGTTAGTGGGTGGGATATAGTTTGACAAGGAGTTTGACAAGGACCAAATTGTGATGGCTAGGCCACTGGATCAGAACATCTCCAAAACTGCAGCTCTTGTGGGGTGTTCCCGGTCTGCAGTGGTCAGTATCTATCAAAAGTGGTCCAGGGAAGAAACAGTGGTGAACCGGTGACAAGGTCATGGGCGGCTAAGGCTCAGTGATGCACGTGAAGAGTGAAGGCTGGCCCGTGTGATCCGATCCAACAGACGAGCTACTGTTGCTCAAATTGCTGAAGAAGTTAATGCTGGTTCTGATAGAAAGGTGTCAGAATACACAGTGCATGATGGGTCAGGGCTGTTGTGGCAGCAAAAAAGGGACCAACACAATATTAGGCAGGTGGTCATAATGTTATGCCTGGTCTGTGTGGCACCTTTAACAGAGAGCGCAAGGATGGTTGATGAGAGATGGTGACTCACATGAAATGTGCAGGATCTAGAAGAATGGAGGCATGAATGCCTCAGTGAATACAGAATAGAAATGCACTCTCTCTCTCTCTCATGAGTAACAGTTTCTAACTCATATTCATACCGTAGCTAAGTAAATGACCACAGTATCTCCTGTATACCTGACACCGGTACCAGTGGCATCCTACACTGTTCTCTTTTATTGCAAATCAATAGCAAAATGAAATCCTGCATTAAGATGGGCATTAAGCTGCTGCTTAGCTGAGTGTCATGTCAATGTAATACTAAGTTCACACATGGAGTGGTTTTATTTCTCCAAGTAGCCAGTCACTGTACTATGAAGTGACCAGTAGGTATTCCTACTACTTGATGCCATAGTAATAATGGTTCTCAGTAGGTGGGCATCATATCATATCATGTCACTATATGAAATGAAGAGGAAGCAGTGTGTGCTCTTTGCCACAGATCACATGCGGTAGTTGCTGCACTTAGGCACTCCATATTTGCATAGTTAACCACGCCCACATCTAGTCGTCAACGGCTGCTGTTGCTCATATGGCCGGAAGTCGCCAGCTCTAATTGAAAATGAAAGGTCTCTGGTCACTTTGTTGCTGTATGTGTGAACGTAGCGTCATGGAACACAGCCCGAGCTGAAAGGCTAAAGGTCCTAAAAGCAGAGATACAGCTCGTTTCTGGTGCCCTAGCCATTATCTGACCAATTCTCCTTTAAGAGCATGACTTTTAGAGAACCCGCTATCAGCAAGGTCTCAGCTAATGTAGTTAAACAGTGACAATTAAGATATTTTTGGAGCGTGCGGTTCGAGAAGTTTACAACACTGGCATTTAAGACCCCCAGATGGATACACATTTGGAAGACAGATGTACGTCTAGTTTGAGAGCTTTAAAAAGAGCTGCTACTGGGATTGGGACTGCAGGTTGCTAGTTCATAAGGACGACTTTTTTAAAAGTTGCTGTTGTTTGTTGTCTGCTTTGCTTATTAGGTTTAGTAACTAAAATCTCACTAAAGAGTAAGGGAAGCTTAAAAATGCCTGTTTAGAATTTAGCAAACTGTCTGTCTTTCTTTGTAAATAATCTCAAAAAGATTATTTAAATCTTCATTTCTAAGAACAGTTCTGGCAGCCATCTTGAAATCAGAATCACTTTATGGGAGTACGAGATACAGCTACATGGTGTGAGCCAAACTCTGATGGCATTTACTGTACAGGACTCCAGTGTGTGTGTGGGATAAATTACTAAGAAAGGTGACAAGCTCTTCCTTTTTTGTCTTGCTACAGTATGCATGTCTGTATGCAAGTAGAAACAAGATGTACATTATACCTTTCCCGTGGAAGTATTCCCGATAGTATCGGGCTCCCAGGTCCACGTGCTCTATGCAGTGATTCTGCAGTCTGTCCATGCGTGTCTCCTGCTCTTCTGGCCCCACCTCCAACACAGCTATGCTAGCGTTAGTACAGCGCATACGTAGCCTGGCCTCCCCACGCTCTGCCCATGAGCTCAGGAAGCTCACGTTGCGCTCGCCATAACTCCCAGTCTCGTTCAGGAAATTGGGGCAGGTAAGCAGGAGCTGATGCTGAGGACCTGAGTTCAAGCTGTCCAGCCCTGCTGAGTCTGAGGCTTCCATGCCCAAGGTAGAGCCCTCTATTAGCAAACTTAAATCGTCCGTACTGGAGAAGGTGGGTTCAGTGCCGCCCAGAGCCAGAGCACGAGTAACAGCCAATGAGATGGCTGCTGAGGAAGTGGCAGACGCTGAGGATGCCCCTGTGGCTTTGTTACGTCTTTGGGCTGCATAGCTGCGCTGGACAGCTGCCTCGTGGAGGTCAAACAAGAGGCTTTGGGAGTCGTAGTGTGCAAAGCTGTGTACGCACAGCCATGGCTTGAGTGAAGTCTCCGCCTGTCGCGTCTCGTCGGAGTCACCTCGTGATGCTTCGGAATCTCCCTTGGCGTTGCGAAGCTTCCGAAACAGGGATGCGGTCCCGAGGGATGATTCTGTACCGCCACTCTTTTTGCGCACACGGCTCTCGGGGCGCTCTTCGGAGTGGGGGATGGAGGGGACAGGAGAAGGGGACGGGATGAGTGAGGATTCGGCTCTCAGTAGTTCTCCCAGCCTGGCAGGGGCAGCACTGCGCTGGTCTGGCATCTCCTGCTGGAACTGACTGAGCATGTCAAAGAAGCTCTCCTCAGGCACGGCCTGGACATTGATGGAAGACGTGCTGCCATAAACCCGGAACAGACGCCCTTCGACTTCCATTTCATCCTGTTCGCTCAATGTGATTTCGCTGCTAGAACGCTGGCGCAGCGGAGCAAATCCCGGGATCCGGAAACGTGCAGGAGAACCTGGGACATCCCTCGGAGTCCTTCCCTCTCGAAACTCTGCATCTTTGCTGCGTCGTAGCTGTGGCACCCTTGCCATACCCCCTCGGTTAAACCCCTCCTCGCCACTACGGCTCTCTGATGTCACACTCTGCCCATTTTCCAGCAGTGATTCTCGGGAATGCTCCCTCCTTGGGGGCCAATCGGCAATGCGAGCCCGTACGCCCATCTTGGGAACGGAGACGCGGGATAAGCTGCCCTCGGCCGGAGAGGAATGGCCATTGTGGAGTGGCAGGCGCAGGTGAACAGGGGGAAGGGGCTGAGAGAGAGGGCCAGGGTCTCTGTATGTGCTCATGGTGCCCGGTGTGGTATCAGGGCCGTAAAACTGGGCAAAGGGGAGAAGGGGAAAGGCTGGAGGCAAGAGTGCATCCCGAGCTGAGAGGAGCAAGCAGGGGCTCCACACGCTGGCTTTGTCCTCTGCTTCCTATGCACATGTTGTTTCAGTGGGGCAGGACCACGCCTCCCCAGATAGACCTTGCAAGTCACAGAGAAGTGGCAAAGGTCAGTGCTGGCACAGACCTGCAAAATAAAACACACAGAATTCAGTAGAACAGCCATACACATCCGAAAGCACATGGTTTACATCGTTAGTGACACAGAATGCAATTTTTGGTCTTTCATGTGATGCAGAAGAAAAAACAGACTGTGTTGTAACTGTTTCAGGAAAGAGGGATTAAGAAAGAATGTAGTTAAATATACACATAAGCTGGCAATTTAAACCACTTTTCACTGTGCTCATAGCATTACCCTTTTTCCATGGTAAGGATTTTAGGAATTGTTTACTTTATATATCCTTCATTTTTAAAACTTCTGGTTGTAATAGCTCCTGTGAATCCTGTGTTTAACAAAAAAAAATAGACTGAAGCTAAAGATAGAAAGAAAGCTCTGCTTGAAGTGAGTCAGTTGAAGAGTCGCTTACTCTAGCCTAGGACAAAAAACCTGTAATGTCTTTACCTTGCCTCACATTTACATATATATTAAAAAAAACCCTCGTGTGGAGGTGACCATGACTTGGCTTCACTGCGTTTGTCACACAGGTGCCATAAATCTTTAAAGTGGAGTGTAGAGCTGCGTGTAGTGACTCAGCGGGGGCTTTTCCTTGACCAGCTGTGTTCTAAAGAAGAGAAGAGAATGTGCAACGGTCTTGTCATGATGGTGAGGTATGCAAAGATGCTGACAGATTTAGCACCATGTGAATAATAGCACGTAGCTCATGTAACCGCTGTGAGGTGACGTGATGGGAGCTGGTCAGCATGTCAAAGCACCTGGTGGTTGCTAAACTTGATTTAAACCTTAGATTATCAGGCAGAGCAGGAATAAAATAAAATACACACAGAGCGGTAAATCGCTACAACCCGTATTTAACCACCTGCCCTCGGGGGGGCATGATCCGTCACGACTGGACGTTACTCAAAAGAGGTGCTGTAATGATTTCTGAGGAACGAGAAAGGTTTGAGAGGATCTCTCCTGCTTCATGTATAAATAGGCGCACAAGAAAACGGAACAGGGAGAGTTGTTCTAGAGGAGTTAAAAGCCTGAGTGAGCGACAGAGCGAGGGAGGCAGAGAGAATCTGAGTCACAGTGACGGGGCTTTAATATTGAAGTCAGACAGGATCAGGCTTCAGCACATCGCGGCTGCTATAAAAAGCTCGCTCGGCATCGCCTGTTCCTTCTACTTAACCTCGCTCGCGTTTCTCTTCGCCTTCCCTTTCTCACTTCATCTACATGGCATCCGTGTTTTCGATAAGCTCTCGGCATGGGCCTCCGGCTCGCTGACGAGGAGGTGAAGACCGAACGCAAGCGCACTTTGAAAAACATAGCAGGAGCTTCGGGAGCCGGTTCGAGCTATCCGGTGACGGATCTGTTTCAGTCCTCTCAGTTACAATGACATATGTGTTCACTTCAAACACACACACGTTTTGCAGCTTGACCATCTGTATGGTTAATCACCATCACTATAAACAATAAAATCCAACTATTGCTGGGCAAAACAAGAAGATTAATATACACTATATTGCCTTTACATGCACATGAATGTAATATGGAGTTGGCCCGCCATTTGCAGCTATAACAGCTTCAACTCTTCTGGCAAGGCTTTCCACAAGGTTTAGGAGTGTGTTTATGGGAATTTTTGACCATTCCTCTAGAAGCGCATTTGTGAAGTCAGGCACTGATGTTGGACGAGAAGGCTTGGCTCACAGTCTCCGCTCTAATTCATCCCAAAGGTGTTCTATCAGGTTGAGGTCAGGACTCAAGTTCCTCCACACCAAACTCGCTCATCCATGTCTTTATGGACCTTGCTTTGTGCACTGGTGTGCAGTCATGTTGGAACAGGAAGGGGACATCCCCAAACTGTTCCCACAAAGTTGGGAGCATGAAATTGTCCAAAATGTCTTGGTATGCTGAAGCATTAAGAGTTCCTTTCACTGGAACTAAGGAGCCGAGCCCAACCCCTGAATGCAATGGTTTGGAGGGGTGTCCCAATACTTTTGGCAATATAGTGTACATACTTAATTTACTTAATAATATGAAGGGATGTGGTAGCTTAGTGGTTAAGGTGTTGGACTACTGATCAGAAGGTTGTGAGTTTAATCCCAGGTCCACCAAGCTGCCACTGCTGGGCCCCTGAGCAAGGTCCTTAACCCTTAATTGCTCAGTTGTATAAAAAATTAGGTAAATGTAAGTCGCTCTGGATAAGGGTGTCTACCAAATGTCGTCCATATAATTATTTAAAGCTGAGAAAGGGCTTCCTGAACCAAACGAATGCCTTTTTAGGAATTCCTGTGCCATTTCTTCTTAGTCACGTTAAGTTTGCTGACTCTGAGTTTGCAGATGCTCTTGTATTGCTGTATCTAAACTGTAGATGTTGGCAAAGATCTCCATCTCCTGTGGCCTGTGTGTTCAGCAGGATTTTATTAACCCTCCCTGGCTGTCTGAAGAGCTGAGTCACTGAGTGCCTTCAAACAAACCCTAAAAGACCTGTCTCTTCATCGAGCACTTATCTTCATTTATTTAAAAATAACACATACATCCCTCTACTTGTGTGCGTTTTCCTTTCTTCTTGTACTAACAGGGTTTAACTCGACGGCATTCTTGAACTCGGACTTAACACCAGGATTTGTTTTTGACAGACGCTACAAAACACTTCAGTCTGGATAAGCATGTCTTCCAAAGGAGAAAAAAAAGCTGCAAGTGTAAGGTGCATTCTTCATATGAAGAGAATTACGGATGGGATTGGCTTGTCTGAGAATGTTAAAATCCTTCATATCTACCCAAATAAGACCCTGTGGAAGATCTGTCCTCATGCTGCTCTCTAGTCTAGATATTTTTATGGACATGTCCAGAAATGCTGTTAAACATTGCGCTATATTTCATCGCAGTTATGTACGAAATCACAATTTTGTAAAGATGTCTGTTGAATGTGTCGTTTTTTGTTTTTTTTCTTCCAAACACATCCATTAACTGGTCAAGAGCCATTAAAAAAAAACCTCACACACACACACACACACACACACACACACACACACACACACACACACACACACCTTTAACCTCTTACTGACTCTCAATTACATTTATTCATGAAAGCGATCCAAAAGACAGCAGGTCAATTGATTGTGTTTGAGTGAGCCACTGCTGAGTGTGTGTGTGTGTTTTTTTATTGCTGTGAGTTATGTGGCTGCCAGAAACAGGCAGTGTGTTGCAATCACTCATACTCAAGGCTGGCAGAGAGGTGAGGAAGGAGGCGAGGAAGGAGGCGAGGAAGGAGGCGAGGAAGGAGGCGGTGACGCCTCGTTATCTCTGTTTAGGGGGACTGTGACCTCTGGCAAGGTCAGCCAGGGGAAGAAAGCACAAAGCCCTTCCTCCTGGATTTTGCTCTGTCGCGCCACATTACAACAACAGCTGCAGAGAGAGGAAGAAAGGCTTCTTTCTCTTTCCTTTTTTCTCACACTTGCTCAGACTCCCTCTTCATTCAGAGTTTGAGGAACTTGACTGTGAGTGTTGAGTGCGAGAGATTCATTCTATTCTGTTTACCCTGAATGTAACAAAACAAAAACCCAGACAAATCGTGTTTTGTGTCAAAAACAAAAAATATTTTGACACAAAAACATCCACATTTTGCTCCTCCCCTCGCCTGTGATTGGTCTAAATATGAAAAAGCAGCTGAAGCGTTAAAACGATACTACGTCCTAAATCTCTGCTGCATTTGTCGGTCTTTCGTTGCCAGCGCTGCTGTTCCTGATTTCTTCAGTGTTTGACATGTGTGTTACAGAAGCAGCACAAAAACAGTACTATCTAATTACTCCAGTTATATTAGAATACTTTAAAGCTCTAAAAGACATTTTCACACAGCAAACACTGTTTCCCTAAAAACAGTTCTTAGACTAAAGTTTATAACTGGTTTATAAAAGTTTATAACCTCACATTTTTCACTAAAGCACACAGTATCCATTCATACAGAGATAAGAGCCAGCAGTAGAGCAACAACTTTTAGACCTGTTTTCACTGTACACTCCACACAACAGGTCTATCTATCTATCTATCTATCTATCTATCTATCTGTCTATCTGTCTATCTATCTATCTATCTGTCTGTCTGTCTGTCTGTCTATCTATCTATCTATCTATCTATCTATCTATCTATCTATCTGTCTGTCTGTTTGTCTGTCTGTCTATCTGTCTATCTATCTATCTATCTGTCTGTCTGTCTGTCTGTCTATCTATCTATCTATCTATCTATCTATCTATCTATCTATCTATCTGTCTGTCTGTTTGTCTGTCTGTCTATCTGTCTATCTATCTATCTGTCTGTCTGTCTGTCTATAAAAAGCTTGTTTTTAACCATTTGAAGTCCCGGCATCTTTATGGAGACAGCCATGTTGGACAGCCAGAATGACTGTATCTCGTATAAATCTTGTAACTCCAGAGAAAACGCCTCCTTAACTCAGAATTCCTACTTGGAAACTCGGGGGAAATCCAGAGCTCAGCAAGTGACGCCAAATCGACGTTAGGTCTAAATATCAACAGTAAACAAATCAAGCCCTCGTGTTGTGTAAATATACACAAGCGTTTGAAGTATATTAAGTCTCTCACCTACTCGTTAGTCTCACCTTTTCCAGACGGCGACCACACAGGCACATTATACACTAATGACGGTAATTACATCATCTTAGTCATGACTGGCAGCGAAGAGATGATGAGTTCATTTGATATCGTAATGACACGTTAAGCACTCCACCTTACTCCTGACACACGCAAGTAAACAAAACACTTCAGCACACATACGTTAAGTAATGATTTATTTCGAGTGAAAGCGTTACTTTTGTTTTCGGCTCTGCGACGACCTTCGTGTTGTTTTTCTTCTCTTTCTTCCTTCACTCCCTTTCACGTTCTTTTCAACAGCGACAGGTGGCATGAGTTTACGATCTGGAGCTATGGAATCTTTTTACACACACACACACACACACACACACACACACACTGTGTGCCTGCTAAACTGTCAATCATGCACCTGCCTGTATGTTTTCTATCTTTCCTGTTAATTAGCTTTTGAAGCTGCTGGTGAAGGCAGCTGTCTCTGTTTATCAAAACAGCGTCAATAGAAGAGCTTAAGATAAGCAGATGACTGTACTGTAGCTCGCAAGGTTTTATACAAATCTTTCACGGCACCAAAATACATATTTTTCCGTCGTAAAGTGGCGGGAGGGGCTGGATCTGATCCAAACGAAATACATAACGATGCTAATTGAAGCGTGTGTTGATGTTGATGAGTTTACAGAAATTTGAAATGACACTCTTTCAATCAGTCAGCTGCTCAAAGCTTTAAGCACTGAGCCACCACTCCACATATCATATCCAGCCACTTATACATCAAATACCTTCAATATACACCGATGAGGCATAACATTATGAACACCTGCCTAATGTTGTGTTGGTCCCCCTTTTGCTGCCAAAACAGCCCTGACCCGTCATGCACTGTGTATTCTGACACCTTTCTATCAGAACCAGCATTAACTTCTTCAGCAATTTGAGCAACAGTAGCTCGTCTGTTGGATCGGATCACATGAGCCAGCCTTCACTCCCCATGTGCATCAATGAGCCTTGGCCGGCCATGACCCTATCACCGGGTCACCACTGTTCCTTCCTTGGACCACTTTTGATAGATACTGACCACTGCAGACCGGGAACACCCCACAAGAGCTGCAGTTTTGGAGATGTTCTGATCCAGTGGTCTAGCCATCACAATTTGGCCCTTGTCAAACTCCCTCAAATCCTTACGCTTGCCCATTTTTCCTGCTTCTAACACATCAACTTTGAGGACAAAATGTTCACTTGCTGCCTAATATATCCCACCCACTAACAGGTGCCATGATGAGGAGATCATCAATCTTATTCACTTCACCTGGCACTGTTCATAATGTTACGCCCGATTGGTGTATTTCCCCTCAGCTCTTATTGAAAATGAATGATCTCTGCTTCGTCTCTGTACGCGTGAACGTCATTACTAGCGCATCTGGCAGAACCAGATGACCTTTAACACACAACTTATATAGCATTGTGCTAATCGCTTTAGTGGTGCCTACATGTCAGCATGGATCATCATTAAGTTTCATTTAGGAACCTTTTAAAGGGGCAGCGTGTACCCTGTGGCAGTGTTTAAAATGGATCAGCGCAGGACTTCCATTCATTAGAGCAAATGAGGAAGAAAATAAAAAACTGAACTGTACATTGATTTGCTAATCAGCTGCACAGAAAGTTTACGAATTTCTAAAATATTGGCACCCCAGAATCAATACTGAATACTACAACATAAAAAAAGCAACATTTTTCTAAACATCTGATAGTGGGCTGTAATCAGGCAGTGTTTCTGTGTGCATGCATAAGTAACATGGAAATAAGGCAAATATTTAACCACACCACAGCAGGGGTTCACCAATGGATTTGTAATACATCACAAAGTCTTATCGCTGTCACGTTCTGCCCGCGACGCAATCGGCAAGTACTCAGTGCAGCCTCATATCTCATCGAGCCTGTGCGAGAGGGAACGGCTCTCTGTAATAACTATATAAATCTCAGGGGCAGATATCTGTACTGGAATCTCGTATATAAACACACACATATACGAGCACACTACATACGCGTTCTCTTGGCTCCTCGCTTCTTGCACCCTCTCTCTTATTAGTTTTAATAAGCAGCCCTGGAGAAACCTGAAATAACCCCTAACCTGCTATTCAGCTCCACCTTAAAAATTTATATACATATATTTATTTATATATATATATATATATATATATATATATATATATATATATACACACATACATATACACATATATATATATATATATATATATATATATATATATATATATTTTTTTTTTTTTTTTATTCCGAAAGCTCCCGCACTTTTTCCTCCGTCACTGGAAAAAAACAGGAAAAAAACCCCAGATACGATCTGCTAAAAAACATTTTTTTCCCTTTCGGAAGTGTGTTGGGACTTGCAACAGGTTTAGAAGCCCGCCGTCTAAACACAAACATCTCGCAGGCTGCAGGCTGAGACGTGTCTAGCTCCATCAGCCAAAACAATGGTGAGGTGACGAGAGGGCTGGAAAAGCAGCGCAAACATTTCAGCAGAGAAGAAAACTGCACGAGTGTTTACTGACAGCTTTCTTTTCTAATAGCTTGCATACTTAACCGGAAATCCAAACTAAATGGCTTTTTAGAATAACTAACTACTTTATTGGTGTTCCTACTCCTAAGTTATCAGACTGTGTCACTTCAGCCACGATTGGGAAAGCACACCCCATCGGTATTTCATTCCCCTCCCACCTGGCCGTAGGTATAGACTACCTATGTGTAGGAGGACTAACTATAGTAAGAGTTTTGTTCCTACAGCTGTCTATCTAATCACACAGGACATAAGCCATCATGTTACACTCTTGTGTGTGTTGTGTATCTGAATTGTTTTTGAATGTATTGGGTTCATATGCAATGTGTAGTGTGCAATGTGTTATATACACACCCTCTGCGAAAATGAATTTTCTCTCTGAGGACTAAAAAATTATCTATCCATCTATCTATCAATCAATCAATCAATCAATCTATCTATCTATCTATCTATCTATCTATCTGTCTGTCTGTCTGTCTGTCTGTCTGTCTGTCTGTGTCAGTCTGTCTATCCATCTATCTGTCTGTCTGTCTCTGTATGTCTGTCTTTCTATCTATTTATCTGTCTGTCTATCTGCCTTTCTGTCTCTCAGTCTGTCTATATATCAATCTGTCTTTATATCTGTCTATCTGTCTATCTATCTATCTGTCTGTCAGTCTGTCTATCCATCTATCTGTCTGTCTGTCTCTGTATGTCTGTCTTTATATCTATTTATCTGTCTGTCTATCTGCCTTTCTGTCTCTCAGTCTGTCTATATATCAATCTGTCTTTCTATCAATCTGTCTTTCTATCTATCTATCTATCTATCTATCTATCTATCTATCTATCTATCTATCTATCTATCTATCTATCTATCTATCAGTCTGTCTATTTATCTGTCTGTCTGTCTATCTGCCTTTCTGTCTCTCAGTCTGTCTATATATCAATCTGTCTTTATATCTATCTTTATATCTGTCTGTTTATCTATCTATCTATCTATCCATCTATCTATCTGGCAGGTGGAGCGACAGGAAAGAGTTAACTCTACTGCTCGGAGAGCTCAAGCTCAAATCCTGATGATGCCACAAGCTACACATAAAGTGGAATTATAGAGAGAAAAACTCTTTCCCCTGTCAATCAAAGTGACACTAGCCAA
>JAUCMX010000004.1:24477214-24529714 GCA_033459395.1 Hemibagrus guttatus
GATTGTGTGCCTCTCTCACACACAAATATTGATTGTGTGCCTCTCTCACATACACATGCTCGTTCACACACACACACACACTTGCACAGGGAAGCAGGAATGCCACTCTCCACTACACACATACTCCATCAATATGCATCAATTCAGCTCTATTTGCTCCACATTCAACACACCGCACATGCTTTTTCATACTGTGTGTGTGTGTGTGCGCTCTCATGTCGTATACTTACAAGTTAACATCTGTATGTCCATCCATAGTGACTATGTACCTGTGTACAAGAGTGAGTACATACACGTACATGATGACTGTGTACACTATACAGACCTTTTCCCGTCACCATGGCAGCATGCCCTGATGCAGCATGCTAAGGGCAGAGTGCAGGCATTTTGAGGTATTGTGCGCGCACACACACACACACACACACACACACACACACACACACACACACACACACACACACACACCTTCCTTATGGTAACTGTGCATGCAAGGAGCAAATTTGTGCTTTTAACACAGAAAGGGAAAATACTAAAAACTGGAACTGTGGTGAGAACACTGTTGCTAGGCAACAAGGACGTACAACCTCAGCCCATAAGCTAGCTATTTTAATGAGGCTAAAATCTTAAGTCTTTTCTTTGAACGAAGCAAAAGTGGAGAAGATGAGACAAAAAAATCTGGAACATCAATATTTCCATTAAATGTGTTGGTCTATAAATAAATATATAAATAAAAATAAGATAAAAAAAACCAACCTCTGTGGTTAATATTCAAGTTCCACTCGGGATCAGACACACCCATGCAATATTCCGACTTCCGGAGTCATGAACACTGAAGGTATATTACAGATGGGCTTGAGCATTCACCAGTGACAGCAGCAATCGATCATGATGACACCATAAATGCAGGAACAGCTGTTTATTTTGGCTAACAGTCAAAAGAGGCTCGCTGCCACAAGGCTTTAAACATGTAAACATGATGAACTAGCGACATCAACGCCACACTGAGGAATTCAAGCTGTCAGAATGACCGAAAGAAACTTCCAGTTCAGGTGGAATTTCACTGTTGACACATGGACATGTGAACACGTCACTTTTAGACTCATGGTTAAATAAAGCAGCTGTATGACACATCGCATGCATGTGCACTGTACCTTGTACATAGTGCATTCCTGAAATTAACGCAATTGGCCATGACGACAAGACTCGAACAGCCCATAATTAAACGCCAGGGAATGTGGTAATTAAAAAATTGCTCACAGACAAATGAACAGCATTTGACTTGGCTGGACTGAATTAGAAACATTGTACCTGTGCCATGTCAATATTAGTGAAGGAGGCGTGGCCTCTGTGACTGTCACTCTCAGTAAAAGAGGCGTGGCCTCAGTGAAGGAGGCATGGCCTCTGTGACAGTCAGTCTCAGTAAAGAAGGTGTAGCCTCTGTGACTGGCAGTCTCAGTGAAAGTGGCATGGCCTCAGTGAAGGTGGTGTGGCCTCTGTACCTGTCAGTCTCAGTGAAGAAGGTGTGGCCTTTGTATCTGTCAGTCTCAGTGAAGGAGGCGTGGCTTCTGTGAGTGCCAGTCTCAGTGAAGGAGGTGTGGCCTCAATGAAGGAGGTGTGGTCTCTGTGTGTGTCAGTCTCAGTGAAGCAGGTGTGGCTTCTGTGACTGCCAGTCTCAGTGAAGAAGGTGTTGCTTCTGTGACTTTCAGTCTTGAGGAAAGAGGTGTGGCCTCTGTGACTGCCAGTCTCAGTGAAGGAGGTGTGGCTTCTGTGCCTTTCTGTCTTGAGGAAAGAGGTGTGGCCTCTGTTAGTCTCAGTGAAGGTACACGCCCACAAGAGACAAACTACAAATGACACAAGCTTGACAACTTGTGATCTACATGAATACAGAGTGAAAGAAGGCATATCCAGAGCATTACACCAGTCTGCTTGGAAGGTCACATGGCTCCACACTCTAAATTAGACTCATTTTATCTGTATAATGTTGCCCAACATCTGTCTGAAATGTCTTGATAGAGCTTTCCTTTAAAGCATGACTAGTCTGGAAAACCACAAACATGTCACGGTGTGTAGAGACATGTTTGTAGCCGTGTTTGTAGCCATGCAAATAGCCTTTGCAGTGCGGTGTGATGGAGATTCTCAAGCCTAATTGGGATGCCTTGCTGATTTATTATTCCCTGAACTCAGACTGAGTGAAGGGCACACTGAGTAGTTTTTGTGTGTGTGTGTGTGCGTGTACGTTAAATCACAGCAGGGTAGCCTATGAGGACGTCCTTACTTGCTTGCTCTTCTCTCTTATATGCTAATGAGGGGCGGGCCAGATTCCTGTTATGGGAAAGAGGTGCTCCAAGGGCCTTGGCCTCTGGAGTGTGTGTGTGTGTGTGTGTGTGTGTGTTGGGAGGGTTTTTTCCAGGAAGAGCCCGAGCTGATATTTGCAAAGTCTTTACTCTAGGGTACTTTGGTTAAACATTACACTGAGCATCTAATGTGACATATATTATACAGCATTACAAAGCCCACTGTATATTATATACAATATAAACGCTACACAAATAGAGATAAAAAAACTGACTTATTGTGCTTATATATGAAATCATAAGCAAGTAATGAAATCCTGTGGCCAATTTAGGAAAACAATGTGTCTGGTTAATAAAAAGGAAATAATGTTGCCTGTTCCTGAAGAAACTGAGGACCAAGTGTGCAAAATAAGGACAAACCTGAAGCAGGGAAAGCTTCTTTCAGTGTTTGATCTCAGCTTTGATGAACAAGGCCTCAGTCAGGCAATGTCTTAGTCAGGAGACACACGCATACACATACACACACACACACACACACACACACTCCAGACATCTTAACAGCCTCTCTCCTGTGCTGTTCAGCTCACACTCTACAAGAAAACAAATACACTACAGCATCACTTCACTAACAAAGTTTGAAGAAGAAAACTTAGCTCACCTCTGAGGCATGACAGCTCTGCCAAAGCCCGTACTATAGATATGACTCACACTGCCTTTAACAAAGACACACACACACACACACACACACACACGGTAGGCATGTGTGCAGCGGTGCTGGCGTCAGTCAGGTTAGAGATTAGATTATTGTCTGCTGCACCAGCATACTGACATGCTTTCTGAGCCACACACATACAGTACATGATTGTTTAATGTGAGCAAAGCAGTTGTTATTAGATCTGCTCGCGTGTTTCCGTTGTCCGTATCAAGATAGGAACAGACAAGTGACGGAGTGACAGAGATTCAATTTTCTCTGCCCTCTGGGATAATAAGGCATCAGTGATACAGTACTGCAAAGTTTCATTTATTTTTAACTATGCTGACCTAATTAGACGAGATTGTATGTAAGATCATGAGAATAAAGATCCATAAAGACATGGGTGAGTGAGTTTGGTGTGGAGGAACTTGACTGGTCTGCACAGAGTCCTTGACTTCAACCCGATAGAACACCTTTGGGATGAATTAGAGCGGAGACTGAGAGCCAGGCCAAAACTGGGACGTCTGCCTTTACATGCAAATGAATGTAATATGGAGTTGGCCCGCCCCTTACAGCTGTAACAGCTTCAACTCTTCTGGGAAGGATGGTTTAGGAGTGTGTTTATGGGAATTTTTTGACCATTCCTCTAGAAGCACATTTGTGAGGTCAGACACTGATGCTGGACGAGAAGACATGGCTCGCAGTCTCCGCTCTAATTCATCCCAAAGGTGCTCTATCAGGTTGAGGTCAGGACAGTTCCTCCACACCAAACTCACTCATCCATGTCTTTATGGACCTTGCTTTGTGCACTGGTGTGCAGTCATGAAGGGGACACAGGAAGGGGACATCCCCAAACTGTATAGTGTATGAAGAAAAAAAGCCTCCTAGCTGAATGATTTGGTGTAATGAGGAAATTACAAATTTCTATTGATTCCTTTAAGCATTGCAGCAATAAAAATAAATAAATAAATAAATACTAGCAACACTTCGGAATAAGGAGTCAAGCATGTGTGTCTTTACTGAAAAGCTTTTTGAATTTGCTGACCAGACTGGAATTATGAGTGTGTTTGATTCTCTAATAGTGCATTCAAGCCAGTGTTACACAATCTCCAGTGGCTTCCCTCCAACATGTTTGACCTCTCGAAAGAATGTAAGCCACTTCCTCCAGCTGTGAGCTTCGAGTCTACAGCCAGACATCACAATTCCTTCCTGTCTAATGTGGAGCATGTACAGTGTTGCTTCCTCACAGCGCTGGCAGTAGGTTTGCGGGGGATATAGTTTTGTGCTCACAATTTTTCATTAGCAAGACCGCTATTAATGATTTAATCACCCACAACAAAAACTGAAGCCGTGGAGTGTTGCTGTTCAGTGTCATTAAATTTATATGTAAATGACTGCAACCAATTATAAATCAAAGCCATTGTGAACAGGCCTGGGTAATTCGTACCAGTTGTATAGCCGGTTGTAACCAGTTCCAAGAAAGTGGCCTTCTCTGTCAAACTCAACATCTTTTTAGTGAGGCACTTTAACTCCTTTTCCTTAATACTTCTTAGAGTAAATAGATCTGCCTGAAGCAAAGGCAGTCAGGATGGGAGAGCTATGAGTAGGGAACAGGTCAGGAACTGCTTGCTGGCACTGGCGATTAAAAAAGCTCAAGAGATTGTGTGCAATATCCCATCATTTTATCGTGCCACCTAACTATTCTTGGACTGATGATAGCATCACTCGAGGGTTTGGAGGGGAAGCAGCAGTGTAGTGGCACATTTTAAGGAGAAAAAAGAAATGGGGCTTTTCCAGAACTTCAGTAGTGCTTGGAAAACTGAAGTAAATAAACATGATTTAGTTAGTAGCTGTAACTAAGCTCATTACAAAACTAGATATTGTACTGCAGTGGAGATACTTGTACAGTAGAGTAGTGCTGATAAACCACACACTGTTTCATTGTCTTTAGTTAAACCCTCATTCATGTTTTGAGACCAAAGACATTCCATGCGCGAAGGCTAGCATGGATTTATCTGTTCGGCAAGCACAGACACGAGAAGCTAGGATGCATCCGATAAAGGTTTGTGTCTCAGAGGCTATTAATGCTTGTACAGGATGACAAAGCAGACTCAAAAGAAACGCATATAAAATACAGCACACTTTATTTTTGTTGGTCTTAAAGCAGCACCAGGTTTTACGACTTGATAGCCAACGTGTTATGCAGAATCCACTCCACCTAATGCAATTCCTGATACTACAGACAAGCATCTTCAAGACATGATTTCATTTGGATTGACCCAGCTGATCCTTTGTGTTGTGTTTGAATCCAAAAAAAGTGCTAGATTGAAGCGTGACAATGTTATGGTTTACGAGATGCATGCTTAAAAGGCTCTATAAATAACGATTTAAAAGCAATTAGAAAAGTGAGAGAAAAATCTCACACGATTTTACATTTAAAAAGCAAATATTCTGGAGTTTATTCTGGCAAACTTGCACAATGAGTCAATGCCTCAGGATTGTGTGTAGGATTGTGTAGGAATGATCAAATTTTTATAAGTCTATCTGGCCATTTCTGTTCGAAATCTCATGTGCCTCCCTTTTTCTCCTCCCTGGACACTCTCAGACCTACACTCCCCTGCAGGGAGCTGAGTAATGATGACAGCCTGGGTTACAGCTCTACAGCTGTGGTCTGGAGCACACACACACGCAGAGAGACAGCGCATGCTGGAGTAAGCATGTGTGAGTCATGTACAGCACTGGGACGTGCGCGGTGCTGAATGCATTAAATGAAGCTGATCAGCGAGCTGTCAACACGGGCCGTGTTGAATTGAAGCCGTAGTGAAGAGGAGTGCACTGGAAGGTTGAAGGGTTAGAGCCACACTCGAATTGAAAGTGAAGCACCTCCTGCTTGCTGAGCTTTCTGATTTCATTAGTCCCTGAGCATCAGCCCTGTTTAGTGGCTAAGAAACACAAGCTAGCTAAATGAGCTCCCTACTGACTCCTCAGAGGCCTTGGTTTTCTGTGCAAGTGTGTGTTTTCTTGACGTTACGAGCAAACAGGATGAGAGACGAGCTACGGGGGGTGCTGAACTTTGCAGGCTCTTCCGGTAACTAGAGAGCACCGATGACAATCTAATGAGGAGTGATGACACTACTGATGAAGGGAAATGACATGAGGCAGGGGGTCTGACGCTGCTGCAGAGCCTGGTGGAGGAGGAGGAGGAGGTCTTCATCAGGAGCATTCCTTCTTCCCTCGAGCTATGTTCTCCTTTTAAGTTCTAATTAAAAATCTGCCTAATAAGGCTTTGAAATGTGCAATTTCAGAGGAGCTGTGCAGGGACTGAGGAAAGAGAGCCAAAATTACATGAAAATAAGGTGTATGACTGTTTTACAGTCATTTAGACCGCAACATTCCTGAATCTGATTGGTCACAAAGTGTAGATTAAATTTTTTTAAACTAGTTCCAGTTTTGATTCATACAATGCTCCTGTTTTAATATGTTCCAGTTTCTCATTCAAACTTGGAAACCATATAGCAGATATTTTACATAATTTCAAACTACTAATAAAGATATTATTTTAATTTAACAATCTTATATCCGTTGCTGTGGTGGTGTTTTTTGTGATGAGATCGTCAGGAGTTTTTTGGTAACATGAGATGCTGAATTTTTTGTCTTAAAAAGAAAGAGGCAGGTAAGATCTCTGCTCTATAGCTACTATACATCTACTAAAGAAGAACTATATATCTACTATACAGCAACTACACATCTACTATACAGCAACTATATATGTACTATACAGCAACGACATCTACAGCAACTATACATCTACTACACATCTACTATATATCTACTATACAGCAACTACACATCTACTATACAGCAACTACACATCTACTAAACATCTATACAGCAACTATACATCTACTATACAGCAACTACACATCTACTAAACATCTACTATACAGCAACTATACATCTATTATACAGCAACTATACATCTACTATACAGCAACTACACATCTACTATATATCTACTACAGAGCAACTACACATCTACTATATATCTACTATTCAGCAACTATACATCTACTATATATCTACTATTCAGCAACTATACATCTACTATTCAGCAACTATACATCTACTATAATCTACTAAACATCTACTAAAAATCTACTATACAGCAACTATACATCTACTATACAGCAACTATACATCTATTATACAGCAACTATACAGCAACTACACATCTACTATACATCTACTATACAGCAACTATACATCTACTATACAGCAATTACACATCTACTATACAGCAACTACACATCTACTATATATCTACTATTCAGCAACTATACATCTACTAAACATCTACTAAACATCTACTATACAGCAACTATACATCTTCTATATATCTACTATACAGCAACTACACATCTACTATACAGCAACTACACATCTATTATATATCTACTATTCAGCAACTATACGTCTACTAAACATCTACTATACAGCAACTATACATCTATATATATACTATTCAGCAACTATACATCTACTATACAGCAACTATACATCTTCTATATATCTACTATAGAGCAACTACACATCTACTATACAGCAACTATACATCTATATATCTACTATAGAGCAACTACACATCTACTATAGAGCAACTACACATCTACTATAGAGCAACTACACATCTACTATACATCTACTATTCAGCAACTATACATCTACTATATATCTACTAAACATCTACTAAAAATCTACTATACAGCAACTATACAGCAACTACACATCTACTATATATTTACTATACAGCAACTATACATCTATTATACAGCAACTATACATCTACTATATATCTACTATAGAGCAACTACACATCTACTATGTATCTACTATACAGCAACTACACATCTACTAAATATCTACTATACAGCAACTATACATCTATTATACAGCAACTATACATCTACTATACAGCAACTATACATCTACTATACAGCAACTATACATCTATTATACAGCAACTATACAGCAACTACACATCTACTATATATCTACTATTCAGCAACTATACATCTACTAAACATCTACTATACAGCAACTATACATCTTCTATATATCTACTATAGAGCAACTACACATCTACTATAGAGCAACTACACATCTACTATACAGCAACTACACATCTACTACACAGCAACTATACATCTACTATATATCTACTATACAGCAACTACACATCTACTATACAGCAACTACACATCTACTATACAGCAACTACACATCTATATATCTACTATACAGCAACTATACATCTACTATACATCTACTATATAGCAACTACGCATCCACTATACAGCAACTATACATCTACTATAGAGCAACTATACATCTACTATACATTTACTACACAGCTTCTACACAGCTACCATATAGCTACTACACAGCTACTATATAGCTACTACACAGCTACTATACAGTAACTATACAGCTACCATATAGCTACTACACAGTTACTATACAGTAAATATACAGCTACCATATAGCTACTACACAGCTTCTATACAGTAACTATACAGGTACCATGTAGCTACTACACAGCTACTATACAGCTACCATACAGCTACCATATAGCTACTACACAGTAACTATACAGCTACCATATAGCTAATACACAGCTACTATACAGTAACTATATAGCTACCATATAGCTACTACACAGCTTCTATACAGCTACTATACAGTAACTATACAGCTACCATATAGCTACTATACAGTAACTATACAGCTACCATATAGCTAATACACAGCTACTATACAGTAACTATAAAGCTACCATATAGCTACTACACAGCTTCTATACAGCTACTACACAGCTTCTATATAGCTACCATATAGCTACTACACAGCTTCTATACAGTAACTATACAGCTACTACGCAGCTACTACACAGCAACTACGATCCACTATATAGTTACTATAATGTGTGAAACAACTTTGTCTCATGTATCATAACATTAAGCATACATACAAAGGGTTAAAAACCTAATTAAATGAAAAATTGTAGCTTTGTTGGTGGTAACAGTAATTCTGCTCACAACCTTACTTAAATGCACAGCAAAACATTTCTTGGTCGTTTAGCCGAGCAGATGTAGACTCTCCAGTGCTCATGACATATTTTGCATTAACCGCCAATTAATAGCTTTGGCTAATAACTTGGCAGGCACTAATCGTCTATGAGAAGAGATAAAGCAGATAAAGAGCTCATAACTCATAAGGAAAGTAGACAGAACGAAGCCTCCCCCTCTCAGTCCTGTCATTTGTAATCCATTTTCCCAGCAAATGCAAACAAGAGTCCAGTACCGTACCGACTCGCGCGCACACAGCAACACCCCTACCGCGCTCTGGGGTCAGACAGAGGTAGAGAAACGGGAGGGACGTTGGGACGAGGGAGAGATGAGAAAGAGACGTTACTGTACACTCGCACAAAGAGTGTCTGACGGTTCCTCCTCTGCTCTTTCTCTCCGTTTTCTATAGCGCTTTGAAATGTGGAGGCCGTCACAGTGGTGAATGAACGCGAGTCTTCAGACTGATAATATCTGTATTATGCGTGTTGGTTTCTGTCAGTAGGCTCTGTATACTCAGGAGGGTGATCTGATTGGTGCTTTGTGAGGAAGATCATTACGAACACAAACCCTGAGTGTGATCCAGAAAACACTGGTGAGGATTAGACGCAGGTACACTCACACACACAAACACAGGCATGATGAGGTGACAATTAAGCAGATTAGAGCCGGGCTTGCTCAGCGGTTTCACGCTGTGAGTTCAGGTCAGCCGAGGCCTTGAGTCGAGTGTGTTGAAGGGTGTTTCACGGGCTCACGGTAGTAACTGACCGTTAAAACACACTGGAAAGGAATACAACTCATCACCAAATACCGGTAAATAATTGTATATATAACTAAAAAGATCTCTTTTTTTTCTTAGAAAACTATTATAGAGAATGAAGCTCTTACACGATCAGTATTTATCACATAGTTCTTAAAAGCTGAAAGCTGCAGAGAGGAAAGGCAGCATGCTGAGCAAATAATAATAATAATAATAATAATAATAATAATAATAACAATAATAACAACAATTAGCAAGGCAGCGCACAGTGCTGTTTAGACAAAAACAGATGCGCTTTACGTCCTCCTGTGCGTTAGTTAGCCGTCATGTATATTAAAGCTCCAAAGTGACTGGTGGTTACTGTAAAACCCTGTCAACGTTTACACACACACTCCTCTTTCAACCTCTGCCGATTTGACAGCAATAAAGCAAGTGAGGTTGCTGAAGGACGATTAGGAGAAGTCCAGACTGAGAGGGCTGTGAAATGATTACAAAAAAATGGTCTGAGAACGACTGAATAAAGAAACATGTGGATGATAACAGATAAAAATGCATTCAATCTGTGCGTATTAAGAAACAGTCAGTAGAAAGGTGTGTGACTGCACAACATGACTAGCTGTAAAAGTGCAACATGGTAAAATCTTCAGAGAAGCTCTGCAAAGTGCATAACAGAAGAATGGGCAATATTTTTAATCAAAATTTGGGTCTATAGCATGATTATGTAGGAGTGTTTTGATGACTGTATTATTATTATTATTATTACCAACCATTCCTGCCTGTGTTCACAAATCTCTACCCTAAGAATCTACAGTGGCCTAGAAAATGAGTGACAGGAGGCCCAGTCAAACATTCCAGACCGGACGTCAGTTTTACAAATGGGTTTTTCCCACCCACTTGTCCTGAGGTCATAGTTTAAACCAATATATATTTTAGTAATCATGCTCTAATTATCTTTCAGGATTTTTAATTTTTTTCTGAAATAGAGCTTAGTTCGTATGAGGAAATGGTAATGTGAAAGCTGTCATGTGGACCCTGAAGCACACCGCAGTACCCAACCTGAAACCTGAAGTGAATAACACTGATTATCTCACCATCATGGCACCTGTAGTGGGTGGGATATATTAGGCAGTTGATGTGTTAGAAGAAGGAAAAATGGGCAAGCGTAATGATTTGAGCGAGTTTGACGAAGGACCAAATTGTGAAGAAGTTAATGCTGGTTCTGATAGAAAGGTGTCAGTATACGCAGTGCATGACGGGTCAGGGCTGTTTTGGCAGCAAAAGGGCGACCGACAAAATATTAGGCAGGTGGTCATAATGTTATGCCTGGTCGGTGTACATCTTGGCACGTGATGTCTTTTTTATATGACCTTATCTTATGACCACGATATCATTTGTTTAAGACCAAGGAATTCTTTGTTTCAACTGAATAAACAATGTGTCGAGTGCAGACACTCTGTCGTCAGTTCATCTGTAGAGATATCTGCCAACACCTCTGTTAATGCCTTTTGTTACCTATGGACAACGCCTTTTGTCATCAGTCCACCTTGTAGTGACCTCTGCCACTATCTCCTCACCTTTGATGCCAATTTCTGAGCTCCTTTTGTAACCCATGGATACTGCACATATAGTAAATAATGACAAAGACCACGTCTTTGGTTTGTATAAATGCTCTCGTGTCTGTCTCAATACAAGCATTGCTACTCAAACCCTAACTCTGTGTGGTTCTTTTCTACTTTTCCCTGATATATCAGCTTGGGGTGGCAGACGGCGCAAACCGGACTTCTTCTCAAAAAGTGAACCAAGAAGAAAATTCTATCAGGAATCAAGTAAAGGAACCTGCACGTGTGTTTCAGCTGATTAGGACATCAGTGGTTTGGACATCAGGGATGGTCACTATTTTCTCCTTTTCTCCAAATGGAGTCCATCAGCCAGTGTTTGTGTTTAAAGGTTTCAGTTTTGCACTGGAGCTGTGAAAGTGAATAGGAACAACTAAAGCATCAGTACAAAAAAAACAACAACATATAATTATAATCTGAATCATTTATATCGCACAATTCTACTTGAAACTGCTGCATGATTACCCACAGGGACACCAAATGTGCCATGTGCTGCAGAAGAACAGTTTCAGCTCTGCCACATCCTTTGGGGCATTTCTGTACTGTGTCGAGTTGGAAAGCGCGTGAGCAAGTCTTTATAATTATGCGACGACTTGGCATGGGGTGAGATGAGAGTGCGATGATTCAGAGAGCATTAACACCTATTAGTCTGTTTGCCAAGTCTGAATCAGAGCGAAAATTGATGTGTTTGCTTTGTTTGGTTTGTAAACTGCACTTAATTATACCGCTGACTGAAAAAAAAAGGTAAAGAAAGCTTTGCCAAAAAGAAAATAAATAAATAAATAAAATCACAAGGGCACGGAGAGCATGAAGCCGACGTTCAATAATTTTTATAAGCTAAGTATAGAATTAATTTGCTTCAAATATTTTGTGCATCCAGTGTTTGTTTTCTGTTGGTTTGTCAAAAAAAATCCAGACACTTATGCATTACTGCAGTTCTGACCAACTCGTGTGCCTCGTGGCTCAGTTTGTGCCGTACTGTAATAACAAACCTAGTGTCTGCTGTAATGCTAATGAACACACGAGGCAAAATGACAGCGATCTGGAAGCAGTACAGCAGACTGCAAACTAAAATATCAAGAAGAGGAACTACGGGAAGTACAATGCAAGTAACCTTCTACACCTTACACACTGAGCAGGCATAACATTATGACCACCTCCCTAATATTGCGTTGGTCCGCCCTTTTGCTGCCAAAACAGCCCTGACCCGTCATGCACTGTGTATTCTGACACTTTTCTATCAGAACCAGCATTAACTTCTTCAGCAATTTGATCAACAGTAGCTCGTCTTTTGGATCGGATCACACGGGCCAGCCTTCTCTCCCCATGTGCACCAATGAGCCTTGGTCTCCCATGACCCTGTCGCCGGTTCACCACTGTTCCTTCCTTGGACCACTTTTGATTGATACTGACCACTGCAGACCGGGAACACCCCACAAGAGCTGCAGTTTTGGAGATGCTCTGATCCAGTTGTCTAGCCATCACATCCTTACGTGCGCCCATTTTTCCTGCTTCCAACACATCAACTTTGAGGACAAAATGTTAACTTGGTATCTAATATATCCCACCCACTAACAGGTGCCATGATGAGGAGATCATCAGTCATTCACTTCACCTGTCACTGCTCATAATGTTGCGCCTGATCGATGTATACTCGCGGATTGAAACATGTTTAAACACGATTAATACCAAGATATCTTTGGATCGGTATCGGAATCGAATGTAGGAAGAGAAAAAAACGGTATCTCAAACTCTGTGCCTGGTTTGGATTCTGCCAAACCTGGATAAAACCATCTGTGGAAAGCATAATGGTTAATGTAAATATAATCCGCTGTTTAAATAATTTATTCCTTCGTCTCTCGGCAGCATATGACTGAACGACTTAAGATGATTTAGCTATAAGTACAGCTATTATACAAAGTAATTACGTATGTGTCTTCACTCACTGGTTGGAGATTAAAAGAAGAATCCTGTGCTTGCGATTTCGCCAAGTCAAATAAATGTCAGCAATTTATAAATATCAACAAACCACAAAAAAACTCTTTGCTTCAAAATTGATCATATCTCACATAAACTGGTGGAGAAACTGTACAACGTTTACTATAAATACTCATACTCACGTGCTTAGAGAACTCCAATCGGTCCACGTCGCCTCATGGCTGCAGGGCACGTCTATCTAAAATAGAAAGAAAAAACAATGTGCTTGTTTTACTTGAGTCTGGTTTCACATTAAATGCTGAGTAACTGTGATGTGCAGGTGAATACAGTGGACTTTAATGTGCACGGTTGATTAAACAGCGTCTTAGCTGGTCAGTGAACACAGAATGAGCTTTAAGTATGCGCCGAGTGTTATTATGACAGCTGGGAGAGACGGAGAGAGAGCGAGACTGAAAGAGAGGGAACAAAGAGAATGTGTCAGAGAACTGAGAGAAAACATTTACAGAGATCCCATGCAGATAAACACAGGATAACATTCGCAGAATTCCTGACGCCCCCGTCCTCTTATTTCCTCTGTGGCCTCCCTGCTCCGTTCTGGGATCAGCTGGTGTGCAGCCGTGGCCTTAATAGGTACCTGAATACGAGGCAAGAGATAGAGAGCGAGAGCAAAAGAAAAAATGCGAAGAGGAAACGGAAACCCGAGAGAACGAGAGGAGGCGAGAAGAGCCTGAAGTTGGAAAATGCACATGCTGCTGAACTGGTTTGAGAAAGCACAGCAGTCCGTGCGCTGCTGAAATCCCAGCAGTGATCAGCAGCTTTCATTAATTTCCTCCACGCTGCCTCGATAACGGCTGCTACTACGACGCAATGCTCAGATGAAGAGCTCTTTGTCTTCAGCTCTATGCGACAGCTTACATGCAACTTTTCACCAAGAAAGCACAAAGTGTCCGGTGCTGGAAAGTTATAGCTTTACTCTACTGATACTGGAGAATCATTCCACCAGCACTAAATAAGATCTCCTCACAGGAAAGTTAACAATCCCACTTGTTCAATCTGCAGGATTTAGTTTAGCTATAGACATGTAACCAACCGGGAATTCAACAGTGCTGTGGCATAACAAAGCAAGGTCCATGAAGACATGAATGAGCGAGTTTGGTGTGGAAGAACCCGATACAACACCTTTGGGATGAATTAGAGCGGAGACTGAGCCATTCCAAAACGGGGACGTCTGCCTTTACATGCACATGAATGTAATATGGAGTTGGCCCACCCTTTACAGCTACAACAGCTTCAACTCTTCTAGGAAGGCTTTCCACAAGGATTAGGAGTGTGTTTATGGGAATTTTTGACCATTCCTCTAGAAGCGCATTTGTGAGGTCAGGCACTGATGTTGTACGAGAAGGTCTGGCTCTCAGTCTCTGCTCTAATTCATCCTGAAGGTGTTCTATCAGGTTGAGGTCAGGACTCTGTGCAGGTCAGTCAAGTTCCTCCACACCGAACTCGCTCATCCATGTCTTTATGGACCTTGCTTTGTGCACTGGTGTGCAGTCATGTTGGAACAGGAAGGGGTCATCCCCAAACTGTTCCCACAAAGTTGGGAGCATGAAATTGCCCATAACGTCTTGGTATGCTGAAGCATTAAGAGTTCCTTTCACTGGAACTAAGGGACCGAGCCCAACCCCTAGAAAACAACACCTGAATACAATGATTTGGTGGGGTGTCCCAATACTTTTTGCAACATAAGTGTATTTTCTCTGATCTGGCTTTGTGAAATGTTTCGGTGCATCACATGCAGAGGATTCACTTGTTCATGTTGGTCTGTTTGACCGTGCCAGCGCGAGCCGTAGGGTGATCAGTAACACCGCTGGAAACAACAAGCTACAATCACTGAATGTGGGTAAATTATTTATATGCTTTGCTTCAGAGCTGTGTGTGTACGTATGAGTGTGACTTTATTGTAGGCGTATGATGTGCATGTTGGTCGACGTGGTCATGAGAAAAGCATGCGCCCTTAAATGGGATGGGTTAAGCTGACGCGCAGAGAGATGGCCAGATTGAGGCTGTAAATAAAAGAGCAGGATATTGTGGCTTCTCCGATGTTACGTCTGGCTTTGGAGCGCTATGAAAACAAATGGGGCAAACAACTTAAAATACACTGTAGAGGCAAACACCTACAGAGAAGGACAATATGGTTTCCGAGGCATTAAAACAATTCGAGCAAATGAAGTTGCTGACATGTCCGCTGTGAGTTTTTCTGCCTCACGCATTTCCCTCGTACTCTGAATACTTTCGTGAATTGCTATAATTTATCAGGATAGTCTTAAGATCGCTCGCACTTCTGAATTCATTCTCGGGTCACGGGGAGCCTGTGCCTCCTCAGGCGTCATTGGGCATCAAGGCAAGATACACCCTGGACAGAGTGCCAACCCATCGCAGGGCACACACACACACACTCATTCAGTCACGCAATCACACACTACGGACAATTTAGAGATGCCAATCAACCTACAATGCATGTCTTTGGACCGGGGGAGGAAACCGGAGTACCTGGAGAAAACCCCCGAGGCACGGGGAGAACATGCAAACTCCACACACACATGGCGGACGCGAGAATCGAACCCCCAACCCTGTGAGGCAAACATGCTAACCACCAAGCCACCGTGCCCCCCCGCACTTCTGAATTACTCCACATAATTCATCTTAGACTATAATGTGGCATTTAGGACGTGTTCCAAATGAGTAACTAGTGTACACTAAAAGGATCCAATATCATTATATACAATCTTAAGACAGGTCTGATTTTGGATGTGTTCCAAATGAGTAACTAGTGTGCACTACGACAATAAGCACTGCATCCATTATCGTTATATACAATATCTTAAGACAGATTTGAGTAACAAGTGAACATTACAAAGGATCAGCATTGAATTCATCCGCTTTATTCGGTCTCAAGTTATAAGGTCTGATTTAGGACGTGTTCCAAATGAGTAACTAGTGTACACTACGTCACAGAGATCAGCAATGAATTCAATCACATTACACAGTATTAAGATGCATTTTCTGATTTAGGACGTGTTCCAAATGAAACAATTAGTGCACACTATGTCACAAAGGGCACTTACAAATTGTATCCATATCATTCACCTTGGATAATAGCGTCACATTTGGGACGTGTTCCAAACGTGTAACAATTGTACACTACAGAGATCAACACCGAATTCATCCACATTATATAGTCTTAGGATACAAGATTTGGAAAACGTTCTAAATGAGTAGCTAAGTGTGTTCTAGAGAGATCAGCACTGGATTAGTAACCATTATGCAATGTTAAACCACATTGTTCGATTGTTCCAAATGAGAAACAAGTGCGCACTACGAAGATCCGCACGAAGTTCATATTATCCAACCCGAAGATACAATGCTTGATTTAAGACACGTTCTAAATGAAAAGACTAGTGTACTGCATGTCACAGAAAGCACTTCTGAACTTCATGACCTAACCATGTGATTTGTCTTTTACATTTAGGACACGTTCCAAATGACACAAGCACTGTCCCCTATGTGACAAAGAGGAGCAGTGTTTTAGGATGGGATGTGGATGACAGAAGCAGGCTAAGGCTTGCTCGGTCCGGTCTCACGTGGAGTGCAGCGCTCTCTCAGTCATCGGCGCTTCCACGAGCATGAGGGAAGGAGTCATTTACCGCAGAATGGATCCACACGGCGCAAAGCAGTGCACTTCAAAGCCTCCCTCTACCCTTAGGTTTACAAGACTCAGCAACTCTTTGAGAGCCATGCCGTAACCGCAGTCTTCCCTCTCTTCCTCCCTCGTTCATGGAGCGCCAGATGGACGGAGCAGAGAAGCAGGAGAAGGAGAGTGAATCGGGCCTGCTGGGTGGCCTCGTCCCAAACCGTCTTACAGCCCTCGACGACCGAGACCAAGAGGGCTGGAGAGGCTACTGCCGAGGCTGTGGTTTAGAAAGATTTAGCCTATAGGACAATCTACACAAGTACACAATAATCAAGTGGACTTGATCACCAGAGACTGATTACTGTCCCGTTACCTCACTGCTTCCTGTCAACACTTAACTTCATAACACAGCATGATAATTTTTATTTAAAAGACGTTCTTGTAACGAGAGCGCTGTTCAGAAGTAATAGTGAGACAGGATCACCCTCCTCCTCCCCCGCTCACGCTCGCACTCCTTCCTGCTCTGGTAGCCAGTCATCCATTGTTCGTTTGTTCCCATGCCAGAAGGCAGAAACTTACAAAGGCAAATATTGATTGTGAGCAGGCAGACTCCCAACTGGCTGAGTACAGTGTGCCCTTGTAGTCGTTCTCTCTCGATGCTGTGACAAAGAAAGACATTAAAAAACGATTAAGTCTTACTCTACGCTCACACTAGAACGAGCGAGTGAGAGAAAATGCGGCAGGCGAATGTCCGTTCTATGTTAGTTCTATGTACTATTTCTTGTGAGATTTGTTTCAGCTACATATGGTGCAGTAAAGCAACAGAATCCCTACAATACAGGCATGTATGAGCACTGAGAGGTGAAGTGAATAACACTGATGATCTCCTCATCATGGCACCTGTTAGTGGGTGGGATATATTAGGCAGTAAGTGAACATTTTGTCCTCAAAGTTGATGTGTTAGAAGCAGGAAAAATGGGCAAGAGTAAGGATTTGAGCGAGTTTGACGAGGGCCAAATTGTGATGGCTAGACCGCTGGATCAGAACATCTCCAAAACTGCGGACCTTGTGGGGTGTTCCCGGTCTGCAGTGGTCAGTATCTATCAAAAGTGGTCCAAGGAAGGAACAGTGGTGAACCGGCAACAGGGTCATGGACGGCCAAGGGTCATTGATGCACGTTGGGAGAGAAGGCTGGCCCGTGTGATCCGATCCAACAGACGAGTTACTCTTGCTCAAATTGCTGAAGAAGTTAATGCTGGTTCTGATAGAAAGGTGTCAGAATACACAGTGCATGATGGGTCAGGGCAGTTTCGGCAGTAAAAGGGGGACCAACACAATATTAGGCAGGTGGCCATATAATGTTATGCCTGCTCGGTGTATATGGCATGTGTGTGAAATCTACATAGAAATACTACCGCTTCGCAACAGGCTTTAAAAATAAAGCGATTGACAAAAAGCTCAAGAGGGGCTGTAACATTATTTGAAAATTATTCAATCTTTTTTAAATGAATACTGTAGTATTTTTCGCTAATCTGCTAAACAAATCATCCGTGTGTCTCACATTGCATACTTGTATTATTCCAGACTCTTATCGATTACTAAAACTATCAGGTTTTCCTATTACATTCGTTGTTCGAATTTTAAAAACCATTGACCATCACCTTCAAACTTAGTGAAAGGTCTGTTTTGTGTATCAGTCTTTTAGATTATCTAGATTAGTAAGTATGACTATGACAACAATTACGACGATGGTGGAAAGGTTTAAGAAAGTCAGACAGACATTGTCACCACTGTGCATGAACGCTCGGCTCTGACGTACCATCTAGCGAAGATCAACTTCCTCTCAGTACAAGCTTAAGATACAGGTCTAATCTACGACAGGATCCAACTAGTAAAACCAACAGAGATCAGCACTGAAGTAGTCCACTTTACACAAATTCTAAATGACTGTTTTGGGATTTGGGACATGTTTCAAATGAGTAACGAAGAATCAGCACTGAATTCATCCACTTTATGCAGTCTTAGTTTATAAGGTCTGATTTAGGACATGTTGCAAATGAGTAAGTAGTGTACACTATGTCGCAAAGAGCACTTACGGATAGGTCCGTACCATTCATCTTGGAACATAGTGTCATATTTAGGAAGTGTTCCGTAGCCTCCTGGTGGTCCAGTGGCAGGATCCGGCGCCCTCATTGCCGTGGCCTGGGTTCGATTACCAATTAGGAAGCTAACCTAGCCACTGAAGAGTTAACTCTCAGTGCCAGTCCCAGGCCCGGATTAAATGGGAGGGTTGCATCAGGAAGGGCATCCAGCGTAAAACCTGTGCCAAATCGAAACATGCGGACCAAATGATCCACTGTGGTGACCCCGAACAGGGAGCAGCCGAAAGAAGAAGAACAACAACATTTAGGAAGTGTTCCAAATGACTAACTAGTGTACACTATGTCACAAAGGGCACTTAGGAATGAGTCCATATCATTCATCTTTCATTTCATTCATAAGTGTCATATTCTCCTGCTTGGGATTGTCTTCCTATAGGATGATCACTGCTTGGCCTTATGGAAAATGTTGCTTTTGGTGCAGTACATTTGGAGTATTTACTCAAAATGTTAGGATTAAAGCAAATACAGAGAAATCTCCAACTTTTCCTTCTCAGCCCAGGTGGACATATGATGCTTTGCTGATCGGCTGTGTTCAACCAAATCTACGCTGCAACACAGAAAAGCCCAGAGTGATCCGACTCGACCAAACACAATCCAGAGCTCCTGATACAGATCTTTCTCAAAGTCCCTGATACAAACAACGCTAATGTCAGCACTTGGGTTTACAAGATCGAGAGGGAAAAACAGCAAACTAAATGAAGCGCTGCAAATAATGGAGAGCGATCCAGATCTTTCCCAGCGACCACACATCACCCCGGTGTCACGGGATTGCTGTATTCTTTAGAAATCATGTCCCGCTGGTCTTCCTTTGAATTCTGAATCCGAACCAGGAATAGTCTAAATAATAAAAGATAGTTTTTATGCTTGGATGAGAGGGAGAAGTGTGCGAGATAATGGGTACTGGAAACAACTTCCTGGTATAAATGATTTGCAGCAAGAGAACAAATAGCTAGGCTGGGCCGCTTGTGCAAACTGCTGTCCATCAATCGGAGGACAGATTCCCAGTCCTGATCCAGAAGAACCAGCTGTCCTGCACATATAAGTGTTTTTCCTTCTCTAACATGTTCCTGAGCTCAGGCAAGGTGCTTTATTAGGATTAGTTGAATTACATTACAAGCATGTGAGCCAAAAATTTGTATTTTTAAACATTGAATGGTGTCACCGCCCAAATTCCCAACATCTGCGCCAGTTAGAACCGTATTCAATACCGGTCTGGATTCTGATCATGTTGATCACCACGGTGCTTGATTCTGATTGGTCAGAATCGAGGCATTGGTTCATTTTCAGACTTGTAATTTAAGCCTAATGAAAATAAAGCTATAATCATTTGTTGTGGTGACATTTTCTATAAGGAGATGTTTAGTTAACATTGATGAAAGGAATCTCCAGTGTCAGAGATCCTATAGCAAGTTATAGGAACGCCCAAATATGGACGTGGGCGTAAAACTTGCAAAACGAGTTCTAGATGTAAAAGAAGGTATGCTTCACATCAGCGGGGGTTACTTATGCAGAGTATATCTGCTTGTGTGGTCGTAAGAGAGACTGGATGGACACTGGACCCATATGGTTCACAGTCTGCCCTCGCTGGAATATCCACCGCCACGCCAGCTGCCGTATCCACCCACAGCTACAGGAACACGCCAGCTACAAGCTTTCACCACATGACGGGTGAGAGAGACAAGATATCAGCATGAGGACCTTCTGCTCTCTTATACCATAAACCAAACATCCACATCATGGATGCTTTTGGAGTGCTGTGTGTGATGTGTGAATTCGACTGCGTCTGGTCAAAGCTTGTGACTACGAAATAGCAAAAGAAAACGCCCACTCGACTCTGAATTCCTGCTCAGAATCTCGGGTATCCTTAACCTAGAGTTCAGCAAGGGATGTCGAATCAACATGGCTGCTCACAGCATCAATGGTAAACAAATCAAAATTAGCTTGTTAAATCTTTTTTTGTAGGTAAATATACATCAGGAGAAACACAGAGACGGCCATGGTTTTTTCCCCAGCACTGTGGCTTCCTAGTTTCCACTTCCTAGGTAAGCTGAACGCGCTGTGGGTCTGAGGAATCATTTAAAATCACTGGAATTCCAGTGATTCGGAATTCCTGCTCAGAATATCAGGTGTTCTTAACCTCAAGTTTAGCAAGGGATGTCGAATCAACATGGCTGCTCACGACATCAACAGTAAACAAATCACTGAAGTAGCACTGAAAATGATGTAGTTCCCATTGTCCACTTCCGGGGTAAGCTGAACACCGTGGATCTGGGGAATCATTTGAGCATTCACTGAACATCCTGAGATGAAAATTTTGCAGTTGAGGAAGAACAGAATGTGAGTTTTATGATAGCTAGAGGGTTAAACTCAGGAAGTTCAGGTCAGTAGCGTTGCTTCATAAGTGCTGCGCTGCCACTGCCCCATGACTGCTTTTTGAAAGCCATTAGTCACAGTCCTCCAGATCTCCTCGCACCGGTCACTGCGTTCACTGTGCGTCAGCGTGTCATTCGGCGTTATTATGCTGCTGACAGCTCTTTTACACACTCGACATTCAGGCGCTACCATAAAAACTCAACTGTCATGTAGAATTAGTTACAAATGTGTAGTGGTCATGGTGAATTGTACGCACAGTCTTTTTTTTTTTTTTAACAGGTTCAAAGCAAAACATACCCGAGTGTGACCGTAATTCTAACCGGTTCTCTTCTGCTTTTTCTCCTCTGTGCTTCTTTTCTCTTCTGCTTTCCCAAACGCAGCTCGTGTTAATTAGAACTCTGGCGGTTATTCACAGCCAGTTTGGCCTGGCAGGGTGGTGAGGGAGAGACAGCGAGGAAGAAAGAGAAAGAGGGAAAAGGATGTCCTGACCTGGTTTTTCCAGCGCAAAGTCAGTAATTCAATATGACGTTCAGACCGCAACACTACCAGACACAGACAAACAACACACAGCATACCAGCCGTCCGGAGGGTTTGAAGCCGCTGTATTAGTGTGGTCAAAAATGAAATCGGCCGAGAAAATTGTTCCATGGCGGTTCGCTTTTTTTGGGGACGGTTTCGACTCAGATCAGTCAAGACATGCTTCTGTAGTAATGAAAAGTCTCTCTCACACCAAACCTTCAACCATTTATTAGTCTGTTTTCCAAGGCTGAATCAAAGCAAAGTTGGTTTGTATGCCATTTGGTTTGTTTCCTTCATAATTAACCCCTTGTTAACACTGTGTCTGCCTAAAACATCAAATATTTAGTCTAATATCCAGAGGTCCAAATATCCAGAACACCTCACCCGCTCTATATCTCTGTCACTAGGTTCAAATGATTCAGTCGAGTCGACTCATTGAGTCTGTTACTTTACTAGATTAACACATTAAAATAAAAAAAACCCACTCACTAACAAACAGTAGTATAAATACTGTAAATGTCAGATGTGCTCATCTTCAGTCTCTGGAAAGGTTGTTGTTTGAAAAAATGCATAACGATATGCCGAAAACACACCAAACACAATAAAAACCACAACTAGAGATGGCAGCAGTTCAATATCTGGTATCGGTTTCTGGCAGATACGGTGGATCGGATAACACAGTATATGTATCACATACACTATATTGCCAAAAGTATTGGGACACCCCTTCAAATCATTGAATTCAGGTGTTGTTTTTCAGGAGTTGGGCTCGGCCCCTTAGTTCCAGTGAAAGGAACTCTTAATGCTTCAGCATACCAAGACATTTTGGACAATTTCATGCTCCCAGCTTTGTGGGAACAGTTTGGGGATGACCCCTTCCTGTTCCAACATGACTGCACACCAGTGCACAAAGCAAGGTCCATAGAGACATGGATGAGTGAGTTTGGTGTAGAGGAACTTGACTGGCCTGCACAGAGTCCTGACCTCAACCTGATAGAACACCTTTGGGATGAATTAAGAGGTTGAAGAGTTCCTTTCACTGGAACTAAGGGGCCGAGCCTGAAACCCTGAAAAACATCACCTGAATTCAATGATTTGGAGGGGTGTCCCAAAACTTTTGGCAATATAGTATATCTGACCCTGTAACAAAAAGTAAAGGAACTAAATTAAGATTTAAGAATTAATCTTTTATTTTTTTTTGAAAATGGAAACATTGGCATATTAAGGGTTTATTTTTATTATACAGCTTATTATTAACTATATACACACAAGTTTCATGATTTTTTTTGCGTTAAAGAGTTGACCTCTGAACTGTGTGAAAAAATATCACATAGATATCAGTATAAATACTCAAGGTTTTTCAGTATTAATAAAGAATATGTGGTATCATGCCCTTTTCTAAACACAACTCCAGACTCTTTATGCTTTCACTCACCCTTTTCTTGGAGCATTAAACTAACGCTTTTCAAATCTTCTCAAATCTGCAGGAAGTTCATTCCACTCACATGATGCATGAAAAATGTTCAGCTTGGGGAGGGAAAAAAAGTTCACTTGGAAATAGATGGAGACCACCTTTCACTTCGCCCGCATGGACTCGGACCGGCGGTTACGGTCTGCACCGGAGCGCAATTGCTTTGTTCACACACACCTAAATGAGCTCCGCTGAGGGGTAAAAACACACCGGGGGTTGATTCAAGCACTGCAGCGATTAAACTCTGCATAGCCTAAACCAGACAAAAATGTAATGAGCATTGTAGCCGAGCGATGAACTATACAGAGGCGGCCATCTTGGTCAAGCACGTTCCTATCGTTCCTGCTATTTGACCCAAACCCTCAAAAACTTTCTAAATGCTGCTAAAAAAAAAAAAAAAAAAACCCCACTAATGATAATAATAGTTCCAATTTCTTGTTAAGTCCAGATAAGATAACAGCTTTCACTTTTTCACTACGGCGAATACCAAAACCGTCTCGATTGCGTGAACATCTCGGCAGCAAAAGACAAACCCGTGTGAAATTAAACATTGTTAACGGAGTTTCATACCATGGAAGTCCCCTAAGCTGCTCCAATACCTCAAGAAAAAAAATAATAGAGTGCGGGAAAATGTACTGAAGTCTGGCTTTCTCAATAGCCGACTCAGCAGGTCTGTCTGGTTAATACTCAGAGACAACTTCAGACACCAGACGAGGATGCCGTAACTGATTTAACTGCCGGGAAACGGTCACTCAAGGTGCTAACACCAACGTGCCGCGTTCACACTCCCGTTCACACACACACCAAAACACACACTAAGTATTACGGCTGGAGGAAAGGGGATTAAAAACACTGAGACTCTGGCAGAGAGCTGAAGTGGGTTAAAGCACACACACACACACACACACACACACACACACACACACACACGTCCTGTCAAGCCAGGCTTGCCTTGCCTGTGCATCAAAGGGCTCTTTTGTGACGTGACTGGAACCAGATACACCGCAGCGTATATGGGACGCCCATGCGCTCACACACACTTCCTTGATCTTGGGTGTTGTGGTTTTTACTGACCAGCTGGGGCTACTCCTTTTCCTCCTCCCTAGTTCTCTCATTCTTCTTCCCTCTTTTCACAACGTGTAAATTTTTTAATTTTTTTTTTTAATGCAATAAAATAGTGCCTTTATATATGGAAAAAAAAACCTTGGCTACATAAAGACTGAAGGCATTCCCTGACCAAACCGATCTGAAACTTGAACGAACAATCAGCACAGAACCTTAACCACTGTTCTGTCATGTTTCCATGATTTTATTTATTTTTCATTTTTAAAAAAAATCAGGGATGATAAAAGCATGCCCAAGAGAAGAGCATTGACCACCAGACCACCAAACCTTCAGGCCGAAAAATGATTCCCGTGTTCTTTCCCTCGCAGCTCTTTACACACCTCCAGGACCTCGAGATTTTACGAGAAATTTTACGAGATTTTATTTCGCAGAAATGCAGAAACTCAAAATCGAACGCAAGAACTCCACAATATTCTGAGGATCTTGTAAATTTTTAAAAAAATTACCGCAGATTTGAGCCAAGACATGTCGTGTGATGTCATCTCAACACAAATTTACCCAAAGCCCACTTCCACTCACATGTCGAAAAAAAAAAAACACAGAAGAAAATGTGCAAATTAAAAATGAGCTGTAACAAAGTCAAGTATTTTTTGTCAAAAATCACAAAAAAATTCTGTCTAATTAAACAAGTGACAAACTAAAGAGACTAAACATGTGGCGAGGCAAGGGCTCAAACATCTGGATTATTTGAACAGATTTTTTGTGCAAAAAAATTGAAATCTTTCAAAGTAATTAAAAGGATGCAAATATGGACATATGGCCAAAAAGAAACAGACAAACCAGTGTCATGCTGTTAATATGTCCAATTAACATTTCTAACCTGTTGAAACCCTCTAACACACCCTCCGAGGTTTGTAGCCTCCGATTTCTCACGCAGCACTAACACCAGGGCACAGTGTTACATTGTTATCTGCCAAGGACACACAGCAGAAACCCTCTCAGCAATGCTAATGAGGTCAGGACGAGGAAGAGGGAAAGAGGACGTTGAGCTAGTGCGCTACGAGGCTGTAATAAAAGCCTTCATTAGCACTTAGGCTCTGAGAAACTCTTTCATTGCAAAAGGCTGGACAACCTTGTGCAACCTTCTTCACCAGTTTCTCCCTAATTTCATCTTGGCCAATTCCCAACCACTTGCTAACTCTCTCTCCCGCTCCCTCTCACACTCACACTGTCTCTCTCTCACACATTCTCATCCAATCATACAACATTTACTAAGCAGAAGTTCCTCCAATAGTCTTTCTGAGGAACTTCTATATGCTCTCTGAGCATTCCTTATAGTGTTCCTCTTAGAGTTCTTCCAAGCGTTCCTCTGCAAGTTCTTCCGAGCGTTCCTCAGAGGTCTTCCAAGCGATCCTCTGAGCATTCCTTTGAGCGTTCCTTTGAGAGGTCTTCTAAGTGTTCCTCAGAGTTCTTCTGAGCATTCCTCTGAGCATTCCTTTGAGCGTTCCTCAGTTCTTCTGAGCTTCCCTCTAAGAGTTCTTCTGAGCTTCCCTCTGAGAGGTCTTCTGAGAGTTCTTCTGAGCGTACCTCTGAGCGTTCCTCAGAGACGTTGTCCAAGTGTTCCTCTGAGCGTTCTTCAAAACATTCTTCTAGACTCTGCGAGGTCTTCCGAGTGTTCCTCTGAAAAGAAACCATACTGGCTGTTCCACAGACATGAGCTCAGAGACTGATGAGAGCCCATGATTGGTTAGTGTCGCCGTGATTGACAGGGGGATGACAGTACGCCATCACACCCACTGAGACAGCACCACCACCTCTGGCTGTGACTGTTGTGGCTTTATTAGGATTTGAACTTGTGATCAATACCATACGACCTCAAACTGCACGATCTTTAAGCTAATAACAGTATAAGTGCTCAAGCTATGAGATAAGGTACAGAATAAGTTTTTTTTTTTTTTTATAGATATGCCATTAAACATCACCTTTCGACTAATGAAAGGGTTTTTTTGGCCTTTTTACACACCAATATTTCAATCACACTCCTGAATTCATTTGAGATGCCATTTAAGCAGATGCCAATTCTCTGTAACGATCTTCTTGAGTCACTACACAGGAAAAGCAGTTATTGTTAATAACACGCCTGAATTAATCTCTCAATAAAACATTTAGCTGCTGAAGCTGCCGGGTCGAGGTCGTGATGCTCGTCAAGCGTTCAGCAAGTGCGTCTTTGAAGCATGAAAATCAATTTGAGATTAAAATTACTAACGTGAAACGAAAGAAAGGGGGTGGGGCTTCCAGAGGGGGTTAGTTTATACTGGAGAGGTGAAAGCACCAACACGACTGTCAATCATTTCAGATTCATATGTGGACTGGCTCACAGTTTGTTTTCCTTGGCGGGAAATAAAAAAGACAGTTTTGGCATGTTTTTGAGTAATATGTTAAAACGTGGGGCTCCTACACGTTGTAAAAGTCGGGAGGTCTGGAGAATGTCTCAGGCTGTCAGACAGTTCTTGTCAAGTGGTTCTGAGAGGCACGTTTCCTTTAGGACTTCCCCCTGTTGTATTCGTTCTCTAAAAAGACTGAGCTTTTTTTTTTTTCTTCAAGAGAAGAATACCAACACAAAGGACATTAAACAGGGCTGTAGTGATTTTCTCCCAGGTCAGTGAGGTGCAGAATGGGGTCTCCATCGGGGCTGATCAGATATCCAGCTGAAATTAAGGTCTTATGGCGGACAAAAGACGACTCCTGATTGGTGCTGAAGGTAAAAGCTTTCTGTCTGCTCTCTGGCTTTAACAAAGGCCATCCTGTATTTATTAATACACATAAAGGAGAAAGGTGTGTCTGCTTTTCAAAGCTGCCTTTCAGCCCGTGAATGAAAGGAAGACGCATACGGAACGTTGTGTTTGTGCAAGTTGGGGTGGAAAAGGGTGTTGAGAAAAAGGGCAAAATGGGAAAATGAAGGGATTTTTTTTTTCCTCTGGTGAGATGAAAAGATGGAGAGATTCCTGACCTGGTGCATGCCTGTGCTCCCAGATGGCTAGTTAAGCACAACGCAAAGACCTAAATCAAGACGAGCAGCGTTTAAATCTGAGTGGCCTTTTCCTAACCACCCTCTGCTTCGGCCATGTGTTTTCAATACATTACAGCATGTTAAGCTTCCTATTAAACACACTCCTGATCAAAGGTCTGTAGCGGTGATAAAACTTGCAGAGTGAAGAGGCTTAAAGCCGCTGTTTCATGGGCGGGGTTCGTCCGCGGTAAAAAAAAAAATTAAAAAAAAGTTAGTTGAAGAAATGCTGCAGAATCATAGAGTGGAATTCGAACTGCGGTGAAACTGAAGATTCTAAAACAAAACGAATCACTTCTAAAGAATCATAATCAAATTGAATCCTTACTGAATCACAGTGCTGGATGAATGTGCTCTCTGCCCTCTTCTGCATACATGAGCTCACAGACGTCCAAGATTGGCTAAGTGCAACTGTGATTGACAGAGGAGAGAGAGTACAGCAATCCCGCCCACACACTACGGTGATTATAATATCGTTGTTGTGCCACTCGGGAGCCTAGAGAAAATGATACAGAAACAAATACATATCGGAGGTGACCTGCTGGCTGAGACTAAAGGCGAGCATCTTAGTAACTGCCTGGTCAGGGTTGAAGTCTGCTGCTAGTTTGATTAGATTTTGATCAGGAGATTTATTAGAAAATATTGGCAGCAAGTACAAAAAAAATGAACTGCATTAGGAGGATTTGAAAAAACCAATACAGAACTGTAGCTGAGGTTGAGGAACTGTCAAAGCCAGGATTTACACACAAAGCTGACTGCTGACAATGCTGACATTTCTAGCTCTACCCCCTCTGTGTTTTCCAGTGTTCCCAGAGGCATAGTGGTATGGCTCATATTAAAAAAAAGAAAGAAAGAACGAAAGAAAGAAAGAAAAAAAAGAGAATACTTGTCTTTGTCTTTGTATTCTGGAAGTGTACTGGCTACTGGAAGTGATCTCAGTGGATAAGATGTTGGACTACTGACCAGAAGGTTGTTAGAAGACCACTGCTTGGCACTTGAGCAAGACCCTTAACCCTTAACTGCTCAGATGAGCGTTTCCAAAAACCATAAATGTACTAAAATTACTTCCAGTTAAGTCATGTTTAAATTTAAATCCAAACACACACACACACACACACACACACACACACACACACACACACTATAGACACAGCTACATTGAATTATCCAATTATATGGATTGTAATATACATCACGTGTCGAGTGCATGTGAAACCCTGTTATTATTTTATTAATGTTAATGATTATAAAAAAACTATTCGAGAGTACTAGAGAGAGCCATGTGTCCCAACAGCACCGACTCCTAATGCCGTGGCTGCATTACAGTTCAGCGGAGATCCACGGTATCATCAATCTACCGTCTGCTGTCATGCCAGAGTCATGTGGCATATCATTTTATCCCCGTCAGTGCCAATACCGTGCAGGCAACACAGCCAAGGCTGAAAACGGAGATGGTAACGGCTTCCCTCGGCTGGAAAGCGGGCTTGTTTTGACAGTAGTTGCTATAGGTGGTGTCTCTTTACACTGCGCTGCTAAAAGAAGTGCTAAACTCGCTTGCCAAAACCAAGGATTTACCACTGATATAGGTTTAACGAGGGGGGAGGGGACTGTCTTTGCTCTTTCTGGGGTTGAGACATCCTCAGATTTTTAAGTCAACCTATCTGACATAGCAAAACTTTTTTTTTTAAACACCCAGTGCTGAAGCAAGTAGAAGAGCTGTCAAGAGGAAAGACGGAAGGGGGGGGGGGGCACAAGAGACTGGGGAGTCTCTATGGAGCAGTGAACATTCCTGTCAGATTGAGACATGGGAACCCTGTTAAAAGACACTCCCCTTCGTGTGTGTGTGCGTGTGTGTGTGTGTGTGGGGCGTGTGTGTGTGTGTGTGTGTAAAAACTATTGCTTATAAATTTAGTAGGCTTCCATAAAGTAGGTCAGGACACAGCAAACTCAACATGTTTAATATAGTCTCCCATATGTAGGCTTTCTTGTGTGTGTGTATCTCTTTTGTGTGTGTGTGTGTGTGTGTGTGTGTGTGTGTGTGTGTGTGTGTGTGTAAAGACTATTGTGTATTAATTTAGGAGACGTCCATAGGTAGGTCAGGACACACCAACTCGTCATGTCTCCCAGATGCAGTCTTTCTACCGTGCGTGTGTGTGCGTGAGTGTGTGTGCATGTGAAAGAGACAGATTCAGGCAACCACAGAGCAACAAAGATGCCACCTGACTCCAACAGGATCTGACATGCATGACACAAATCAAAATTTACACAATGTTCCCCTTACTCCGAACTTACAGTCGATCAGCCATGACTTGTTCAGTGGTTTAAAGCTCGATATCCATCACCCTTCTGTTTTTTTTTCCTTCTGGATTGTTTATATTACCTACCTGATCGTCAGAAATGCCTACCAGATTGACTGGCCAAATATAAGAAGGTCTGAAATTTTTGCGTGTACATTATATACATACAAAATATATATACAGACACACACAAAAATATATATATATTCTTTGGGACTGCCGTGAACCACAGTGGGAGCCATTATCTACAAATAACAAAAACATGGAACAGTGGAGAACTTTCCCAGGAGTGGCCGGCCGACCGAAATTACCCCAAGAGCACAGCGACAACTCATCCAGGAGGTCACAAAAGACCCCACAACAACATCCAAAGAACTGCAGGCCTCACTTGCCTCAGTTAAGGTGAGTGTTCATGACTCCACCATAAGAAAGAGACTGGGCAAAAATGGTTTGCATGGCAGAGTTCCAAGATGAAAACCGCTGCTGAGCAAAAAGAACATAAAGGCTCGGGCTCAGTTTTGCCAGAAAACATCTTGATGATCCCCAAGACTTTTGGGAAAATACTCTGTGGACTGACGAGACAAAAATTGAACTTTTTGGAAGGTCTGTGTCCCATTACGTCTGGCGTAAAAGTAACACCGCATTTCAGAAAAAGAACATCATACCAACAGTAAAATATGGTGGTGGTAGTGTGACGGTCTGGGGCTGTTTTGCTGCTTCAGGACCTGGAAGACTTGCTGTGATAAATGGAACCATGAATTTTGCTGTCTACCAAAAAATCCTGAAGGAGAATGTCCGGCCATCTGTTTGTGACCTCAAGCTGAAGCGAACTTGGGTTCTGCAGCAGGACAATGATCCAAAACACACCAGCAAGTCCACCTCTGAATGGCTGAAGAAAAACAAAATGAAGACTTTGGAGTGGCCTAGTCAAAGTCCTGACCTCAATCCCATTGAGATGCTGTGGCATGACCTTAAAAAGGTGGTTCATGCTCAAAAACCCTCCAATGTGGCTGAATTACAACAATTCTGCAACAATTCCTCCACAGCGCTGTAACAGACTCATTGCAAGTTATTGAAAACGCTTGATTGCAGTTGTTGCTGCTAAGGGTGGCCCAACCAGTTATTAGGCTTAGGGGGCCAACACTTTTTCACACAGGGCCATGTAGTTTTGGATTTTGTTTTCCCTTAATAATAAAAACCTTCATTTAAAAACTGCATGATGTGTTTACTTGTGTTATCTTTGACTAATATTTAAATGTGTTTGATTATCTGAAACATTAAAGTGTGACAAACATGCAAAACAATAAGAAATCAGGACTCAACACTTTTTCACACCACTGTACATACAAGATATAAAATATATACAGAAGTTCTTCAAAAGAATCTTTTGTAGCAAGCAAAAATGTTTTAAGACTTGGTTACGTTCTGTATAATTTACGTTTTAAAGAAAGCAACAAAGGGCTGCCAAGATTCGTGTTTTCTTTGCCTGGCAAAACCTAATAATAACATATGGCTAGCTAGTTAGCTACTTAGCCACTTAAGAGGATTAAAAGCTATGGGTAGATCGATTCTGATTGAAAAAAGAACAGAGCAATGGTGTGCAAAAAATCATTCCTATTTATGTTGGTGTGTTACACAGGCTAGCATGATGATTTGAGTTTAAATCTCGTACTTTTCTTAAGAAAAAAAAAGGTCCTTCTCCAAAGCATTCATTAATTAACTGCATGCAAAGTATATTATTGTAGCGCAAACAAGAACAGCCCAAAGTCTTTATTTCCTCGCTCTATGTAGAAGTGTGAGGTGAGGGATGTGGTAGCTCAGTGGTTAAGGAGTTGGATTACTAAAAGGAAGGTTGTGAGTTCGAATCCCAGGTCCACCAAGTTGCCACTGGACCCCTGGTCACTCTGGATAAGTGTGTCTGCCAAGTGCTAGAAATGTAATTAGTGCGTCTGTTGAGGTATATGACGGCTTCATCCCCCGGGGTTTGTAGTGCAGCTGGAGGTGGGATTCAGACTGTCCTATTGAAACTTTTTTTCCCCTAATGAATGAAGGACAAAAAGAGCGCCACAGCTGTATCAACAGCTCACTGACCCATCCTGACCACCAGAAACAAATGAAAAACTAATAGCACGGACATGTAATCTGCTTGTCCGGGACTACTGATTTATCCTCCCCACCAGTGTATCATTACTCCGACTGAAATACTGTATGTTTATGGTATATTTAGCTGATAGTTCACAACTCGCTGAAACTAGCATTTAAGGCTTTCTGCTGGTGGAGGTGAGGGATTTGTTTATGATGATCATTGTATTTCTATGTTTCCATTAATGAAATCAGTAATTCTTGGCAAACAACCAGTTGAGTCTCGGCACATCCAGGGGCGCGTATGGAAATGCTTAGGAGTGGTGTTTGGGTTTGGGTCTGAAAAATGAAAAACTTTCTTGGGTTTGGTCTGGTTCCTGTTGGGTTCATGTTTCTGTGCCAAACCACCATCTTTCTTTCTCTCCCTCTCTCTCTCTCACACACACACACACACACACAGACAGAAGTCTTTCTTCCAAATGTTCTCTATTTCTGGGAATCAGATCTAAAGGTGTAACCGGCCGAGTGATAGGATCTAAGCAGGAAGAGGCAGGGTGGGAGAGCGAGAGGCCAGGATATGGAGAGAAAGATGATTTATGGAGATCACAGACACCAGTCAAGGAACCATAGATTCAAAACATACATACATACATACATATATATATATATATATATATTATATATAGTGCACGGAAGGGCAGAGATAGGGATGGCATCAACAACATTGTAAGACAACTGCACTTCTGTTCATGTAATCTTTGTGTGTACTACACCATACTTGCAATAGTTTATTCCAAGAATTTTGAAAGCTCTGCAGTTTTTATGAAGGAACTGAAGGGGATCAATAACTAATAAAAAGAGACTTTAACATCAGCTACTTGTTCCGAACCAGTTGAATGCTTACAGATGTGAAGCTTTCAGCACATTCCTCGTGAATGCTGTTATGCTGGTTCAAACGTCATTAAAGAAAATGGTTTTGAACATGAAAGGAATAAGGCTGCGTCCCGAATGACTTACTACACACTTGCACTACGCACCAGGTTCTCTGCTGTTTTTATGAACTAGAAGTGTAAGCGGTTTCTCAGTCGCTGGCAAATGATTCCGAATGCAAGTAACGGGACACGGCCGGCTTTAGACGTTTGTCTTGTATACCGGAGTGTCGTCGGCCATCTTGAAATTTTATTCTCATTCAGCATCAGTGCCTGGTAGCCCCGCCCCTCATCCGATATGTGAGCAAAGCTATGAGCATCGAGTTCATGAACTGTCCGTTATTCCACGCTTTGGAATTTTCAGTGTGAACACAAACAGGTGTAGAAAAGTTCACAAGCATACGGGACACACCTTAAGGAACCCCCCAGTCTATAGAGAGAATGAACTACAGGAAGGTGAACCCTGCTCTGAATAAAAAGCATTGGACATTGAAGGTTTCCTTCCCCACATTCAGCATGTACGTGGATAGATTTAAGCTTGCTGAATATTACCGGTGATTGAAGTCACCCTGCGGATGAGAGTTTTGTTCTGCTGTGCCAGAGAACAAAGAGACAAACAAACAGAGCTACTGCGGTGCTCTGAACGTCCTAATAGCTTGAAGCTAACTCCTTTATGATCATCTTTCTAATTGCATGATTTCTCTTATCCTGGTTAATTACACACCGTCCTGTGACTCATCTGAGTCGTTATTACCCTTTTCTTTTGGGCTTTGATCGAGCTCAAGCTCAATTTCTTTCGTATATGTCTTTAAAAATACAGTACGGTACAAACTGTAATAAATTAATGAATTAATCAACAAAATGAATGAATGTACAAATGGGCTTTAAAAAAAAGTATGAAAACTCATGTAAAGAATAAAACACAGACAGTTACAGGAAAATAACAGATGATGTGATGTAAAGCTCAGACATGCTACATTCACACATACAGCGACTGGAGAGCGTTCATTTTCCACGACAGCTGCTGACTTGTGGCGACGTGACCAAGAGTGACCGTTGGTGACTAGATGTGGTCAAGTCCAGTGACGAGACAAAGTTGAAAAAAGAACAACTTTATGCAAATATGAAGCGACTCTGTGCAGCGAATACCAACGGGAGTGAAGGCAGTAGAGCTGACGTGATCCGTGCCATAGAGCTCACACTGCTCCTCCTATTTCTCATATGATAAGATGCATACACACACACACACATAACTTTTCAGCCCTTAAACTGGAGACTCCTTCCATTGACGCCAACTAAGCATGTCCTTACAGAAAACTTCACCACTTATAAATACTTATGTAGACATCTGCCACAAGTCGCTGAGGCTGAGCAGTTATAAGAGACACGCTAATATATTTGAATGAACGGATCCTGTGAAGAGCTAAGCTGGTGTTGAATCATCACTTTCCTGACCAATCGGAATCGAGAGCTCTATATGATAGCAGTCACATCCAAGCTGACTAAACCAGTGTTTCCTCCATGTCATATTGTTCTTAATTGTGATCCCTCTCCGTGTGAGTTTGGAGATTTATTACCCGCCTATCATCTATCTGTAATCTGTCGATCTGGGGCTTCCGCTCTCCCATGACAATAAAGGCTTCTCTGTTCTTCAGAGACTTCCCTCTCTCTTCCACAGACGGTTCTCCTCAGGGAACAGTTTGCTCCTGGTATCCACTCAACATAGCGCTGCCGTGTGTGTGTGTGTGTGTGTGTCGGTGGCCTTGAATTCCCCACAGACACACTCAGAACAGATAATCCAAGACACAAACGTATGGTGATATAAACAAACACGGCTAAACCCATCCACCCTGCGTCACGGTAACCCACTCCAAAGCGTTTAACTTTTTGTTGTTGTCGTCTCTCACAGACACACCCAGCCTATAAAAGGTATCCCAGTAGAAAATAGACAGGATAGGCTAGGCTAGATAGGCTTCGTTTTCTACACACTGTAGCACTGAGTCAATGAATCTTTTTGTCCCGTCCAACAAAACAGGCTTTGGTGCTGGAAGAAAAAATTGCATTGAAGGTCTGACCACATGATTTACTCAATTAGAAATAAAACAATGAGGCTACAGTTGCAGGATTGCGACTCTGGAGTGCAACACAAGGGAAAACAATCTCTCTCTCTCTCTCTCTTTCTCTCTCTCACACACACATACACATATATACACAAGCCTTCCTGTGTGAAGCATTCCAGTCTGCAGGAGTGGTGAGGAAGGAAAGAGAGGAAAAAAGGCCGCGGTGCTTTTGGCACGAGCGGCCATGTTGAAGCCAAAACCTGGCGCTCTGAAACAATCTGCAACTTTGTGTGGGCCGCCGCGGGAGCTCCCGCCGGCCAGCCGTTTATTACCCTCACACGCCCGTGTGCGCTCGCGTCAGCTGTGCTCACTAATCTGGACGAGGTGCTAATGGACTCGTAGCCAGGTTTCCAGTCTGAGGCTGCGCTCCTTAAATGCTTATTGTAGTCCTTTCTGCTGTTAATCCCCCACTCTCAGGGTGAGAGAGAGAGAAAACACAGCCTGAGCCTCGCCTCGCCTCGCCTCGGCTTAAGCAGATTCATTCTCCTAAAACCATCGTTCGCTGTAGAGGATTCTGATCTGACTGAGAAACAGAATTATGTGAGGCGGTGTGAGAAAACCAGTCAGGTCTCACAGTGCCTGAATTCTAAAAAAAAAAAAAAAAATCAACAATTTAATATTTCTTTCAATTTAAAAAGTGATCATTTGATTTGAAAGTGCTAGAACTTGAGATGTGAGCAAATAAAAAACTCATCGTTGTCGTACATTATGGTTGCTTTAGTAACAGCGCATACTGAGGGGATTGTATTGAGGATGCATCACATGATCTAAATCGTAATCTAACAAATAAGTGCTTATGTTGATATGGTGAGGCTTTCTGTTAGTTTACACTTAGAGTTTCTCAATCCGCTTATTTTGTATCATTAACTGTTAACTTTGAGACAGAAGCTGGTGATGGAGGAAATGGCTGTTCATAATGTACACCGACCAGGCATAACATTATGACCACCTGCCTAATATTGTATTGGTCCACCTTTTGCTGCCAAAACAGCCCTGTCCCATCAAGCACTGTGTATTCTGACACCTTTCTATCAGAACCAGCATTAACTTCTTCAGCAATTTGAGCAACAGTAGCTCGTCTGTTAGATCGGATCACACGGGCCAGCCTTCGCTCCCCACGTGCATCACTGACCCTTGGCCGCCCATGACCCTGTCGCCAGGTCACCACTGTTCCTTCCTTGGACCACTTTTGATAGATACTGACCACTGCAGACCGGGAACACCCCACAAGAGCTGCAGTTTTGGAAATGCTCTGATCCAGTGGTCTAGCCATCCCGATTTGGCCCTCGTCAAACTCGTTCAAATCCTTACTCTTGTCCATTTTTCCTGCTTCTAACACATCAACTTTGAGGACAAAATGTTCACTTGCTGCCTAATATATCCCACCCACTAACAGGTGCCATGATGAGGAGATAATCAGTGTTATTCACTTCACCTCTCACTGCTCAGAATGTTATGCCTGATCGGTGTATGTAGCAACAGGAACTACCTGGACTCACAGACTTTCCAGAGAAGAGCATAATTAAAAATCATCTGCTTTTCGTGGGCAAAGCTCTCTGGTATAAGCAGAATAACACACTTCAGATCGTGCTGTTAAAGGAAGTGACTAAGACTCCTTCCATAAACATCTGCTAACAAAAACCCACCACATCAACGACAACTTTTACTCTGTTATGCAACAATTCTGTTTATTATGAGTTTTAGATTGTGTGTAGGATCCTATGTATGTATACATCGGTGTATGAGCTGTTTCTATAGAAGCAATAACATAAGAACGAGAGCATTAATATCAATCTATCGTTGACGTTACAGAAGGAACTACTTTCCGAGCCGTGCTGTTATCTGAAAATAATGTGCACCTTCTGACCAATCAGATTCGAGCTATATATTATGACGATAGTATTACAAAAAGTCACATGGTTGCTTAATAAAAATAACCGCTCTCATTTAGCATGATTTTACACCACAGGAAACAAATGCTCATAGCTTTGCTCACGTAGCGAAAGAGGGGCGGGGCTACCAGGCGCTGATGCTGAATAAGATTTCAAGATGAGATTTACGCCATTGCTTTTAGAGCTCCTTTACCACCATACTTTCATAAATTAACACATTTACAGAGAAGTCATGCTGCCTTAAATAAGGAATCTGTCTTATTCTGAGTTGTGTAAATATTATAGACTGTTTAGGAAGCGCCGATCATTTCGACTGTCCATGTCAATAAGGCATGCTTCTGATTGCAGCGCTGTAGTGGAAAGTGCAATGCTGTGACGAGGGTTTGAGCTACACACAAAGCGCTCTGATCTCAGCCAAGCTTTCAGCTGCTTGGAGAAGGCAGCACTCCTCTGCAAGCTTGTGGGAACGTTACAGCTCATAGTGATGAGTGGGAATATGTGTAGGCTATACAAAAGTGTGCGTGTGTGTGTGTGTGCCAAAGAATGGCAAAAAGTCGAGGCGCTACACAGTTAAGACCGCACCGATGCTCCGAGCACTTCAGGCCACCGCTTTCATGAAGAAAAGTGTGAAGCGCTTTCAAATAGATACTCAGTAAAACACAGTACTAAAGACATCTCAGACTGCTGTGATGCTTCGTAATAAAGCAATCAATTAATCATTCGAGTGACAAATCAATAATCAGGAACGGGCAGAATAATCAAATGAGACGAAAGATAAGCAACTGAATGCATGAAATGGAAAAAAAAACATTCCGAAAACAGTGAACTGGTGAGACATGAAAATTTAAAAAAAAAAAAGTGTAATAACTCAGTAATTGATCATTAATTACTGAATAACTACTCATTAATTCATGAACGTTTATTCTACTCCCTCATACCTCAAGGCCACACGAAATCTTTTTTTTTTTTTTAATCCTTTACCTATTTATCATTTTCTCAGTTTAATGATTTAATTACATTTTTATTACATTTTTTTAGTAGAATTTTTACTGGATGTAAACATTTATAACACTAGGCTGCTAATTGAGTGAGCTGATCGATTTCCAAAATGTTGGATTTCTTTCATAATTTATTTTAAATAAATATATAATCCGTGTTCACTAAAGCAACAACAAATCTGAAAATATTCTGATGCTACAAAGCCAAATTTCCTAAGGACAAATAAGAAGGAAATCTTCAAATTGTACGCTTCTTATTGTTTCGGCTCTCTCTGCAATCCATTATTTATGTCTTGAATTCGTAATTAGTGCAACACTGAAATGCGAGCAATCTGCACAGAGACACTTTTCAACACTGATCCTAACTCTGCATCGAAGGAGATCGGCTCTCATGAGTCAGCGGTCATGTGACACGTCTGCATTACGACTGAGATGATTATTATTTCCATTATAACGAATGCTGATTAACAGTGACCGGTCTGCTAGGTCCGCTCTCACGCCACATTCCCATGATGAATACCTCGAGTCTGGGGATGATTTAATAAACTGAAAGAAAGAAAAAAAACATTCCGAAGGAAATATCTGAGATAGTTCCACACGCCCACAACACACAGGAAATTTGTGGCGTGTGATTCATTAGCTCGTTCGTTTCAGAGGCAGAGGCGCTCACAGTGCTTCGTTGTGATTCAGTCGAGACGCCGCCAAATGAAATGAATTAATCGGAGAGCACTAAATAAATCTGTTGAAAGCCTTGAGCCTGGTCTACGTTGGAGATTACATGTCTTTTAAGATGATTGCATGCCACACTGGACGACATTATCCCAGTGATATCGTGGCTGAGGTTCGTGAGAGAGACGTGATAGAACTTTTTTTTTTAAATTATGATTATATTTCGTGATATGTATTTATACACAATTGTGTTTTTAATGTAAAACACCTTGAGGAGATGCGTTTAAAGGTGCTACTGTGTAGAAACATCAGTGTCATATTCACTGGAAAGAAAAAGAGTGCCACGTTTATTAAATTCATATGCGTAGGTTGGTTTAATGGGACGTTAACGCAATTCGGTTTTGTACATCCGACACGCCTTGAGCGTGTCTTCAAAGCTCTGAATAAACTCAAACACCGAACACACACCTGAGCTGAGATTCGAACATCGTTCATGAACATCTAGTCATGTTTTCAGTTTAGTGTAATATAAGCAATGAAAACATAATATTTTTTCCTTAAATCGTCTGATCAAGTTCTTTTTTTTCCCCCTCTGTGTTATATGATGAGAATTCTCTAATGATAGATCTATGATACAAGAAAACGAAGAGGTTCTACGTATAGGGCTGCAACTAAATTTGATAATTTAGTGCGCTCTGACCCCAACTTCCTCAGCTGGGATATGCGAAGAAAGAATTCCACTATGCTGTAATGTATGTGTGCGATAATAAAGGCTTCATGCCCCCACTTTCTTTCTTTTAAACAAATGCCATGGAGAAGCATGCTGCTTTATTTAGACTATGCCACATTTAGTGGAAATGGAAAGCATGCTAGAACAGACAAAACAGCACGTCAAAGCCATATACAGTACTGGAACTCTTCACGTTACACTACGACGTCAGAAGGCATAAAAAAACTCTTAATTATCGCCACACATGCATTACAGCACAGTGGAACTCTTTTCTTTCTATATCCCTGAGGAAGTTGGGGTCAGAGCGCAGAGGCAGCTATGATACAGCGCCCCTGGAGCAGAGAGGGTTAAGGGCCTTGCTCAATTGCCCAACAGTGGCAGCTTGGCAGTGCTGGGGCTTGATCCCCGATCTTCTGATCAACAACTCGGAGCCTTAACCACTTGAGCCACCACCACCCAAAACATGAACACTCTCTCACTTAATGTCATAAAGCATGCATTATACGGTGCTGATAAAGCTATTTGAGTCAATTAGATCGTAAGTAGATATTACTAGTTAACAAACTTTATACTGTTCTTTTTCCTAGCATGCATGTATATCGTTTTTTCATTTTTTTTTTTTTTAATGTACTGTGCATCAAGTAATCAAGTCACTGTCCTGCTTTATTTCAGATCAAAGTCAATCTGAAAAAGAATCAATTCACTGATTCAAACTTCAAAGAGTCAACTCAAGAGTCGATTCCACACACACAAAAAAATCTTTGGAATGTTTTAGTTAGTAAGGCGATTTTTATACTACTTAACATAAATATAGTAAATGATTTCTTACTTAAACAGACACTCATTTTGCTTGTTGAGTTTTCTCCTCTCAGACTGCCTGAACTTCTCACTGTCTTTTAGGCTGTTTTTGGCCACAATGGCACCAAATCTGTCACTTTTGAGGACATTATGTCACGCTTTCAGTGCATAAGTGCCCATTTCAACAGGAAGAATGAGTTCATGTTTATTATTTTTCATCTGTTATCAACTCTCTCTTAAAAATGCACACTCAGCTTTATCGTGCGTCCTTATCCGTAGCCTAGACAAGCTCCTAACATTCTCTCCGTGTGATGATGTACTTGGTCTCTTCGCAGCGATCTTGTCATCACGCTACATTTATTATCCTTCTCCAACAGTGTGCTGAAAAAGTCAGCGCTACTCCTCCATCATCTCCGTTTCCGCTGTGACTCGGCTCTGCTTCGTACCCCGCCTGATCTGACACCACGGGGGCCGCTTGGCTGGGAGTGATTCGTGTGAAAGACTCGCTGTCCATTCATCATCGTTTCCTTCCTGTTTCGCGGTGCTTGCCGCCGAGGATTCCCCTTCGTGCTCTCTCAGATTCCTCCGAGCTCCTCGCTTCCTCCTCTGCTCCTCTGGAGAGGGCCTTTAAATCATGCTGGCAGATCAATAGGAAATTCCTGATGAACACGGAGTTGTGAACAAGAAGACCTCCTGGGATCGGCGATGGACTTGTTCCACTACTGTGCAGGCCAAAATATCTGAGCTCATTAAGCAGAGTAAACAGAGAGCCGTTTCCTAAGTGAGAATCAATTACTTGCTTCATATTCAGTTAAGCTGCTTCTCCATCTCGTGCCATAAAGCCTTGTATTTATTTTACAGGCTCCTAACACAGAGCTCTAAAAATTCCTTACCGCTTGTTGATCTTTGAATTTAGCAGCTTGTGGGATTTTGAGTGAAAACTCTTCTGAATTCTGATTGGACACAGAAACTGAGAAGAAGCGGTAGATGAGATGACCACTAGGCCAAAAGTTAGCCTTGCTGCTATCTACAGCAGTGATGAGATCGGCCACAAATTATAACAAGACATAAAAGTTTTGATGTGTAAATATTTCCAAGCAGCCAACTAGCAAAGCTTTCTCCTAGCATGCCAGGAAATGTGAGGAGAAGAGTGTTTTTTCTCTGAGATAAAACTGTAACCGACTTTTCAAACACAGTGGACAGATATCGTTGAGCTTCCTGGTTTCTCTACAACATGACTAGCTGCATTTTTTTGGTCTTACTAACTTCGAGAGAGAATAGAAGAGAAGCTGGTGAGAGAACGGCTGTTCTTAGTGACAATGTGAGTGATTACACGTATAAACTTGCTTTGTTCCACGACATTTAATGAAACTATAAACAGATACTTTCTCCAATAACTAAAAGATTATTAGTGTAAATTAACTGTGGAGGAATGAAACCCTTACAGTATAAACAAAATGATGTCCTGTTGGGATTTTATATCCTCATTGCTCCTGCTTAATGATAAAAATCTCAAAATTGAAGGCATCTGAAACTTTAACTGGTTGTTGCTCATTAGCAAGTCATTCCTTTCTGCCTTAGTAAGTAAGTTTGTGCAAGTAAAACTCTGACAAAGATGAATGAAAACAGTTTCATGCTTACGTTATTTTCTCTCGTGTCAAAAGCGCACACTTGTAATAGAACACACCGCCCTGAGTTGTTCGCCGCTGTTTGTTTTGTATCTGACGGGTTTTATGGGGTGAAATCGAGGCCAAATCGATTCGAGTGAAGCACCTGTTTTTCATCGCCGTGCTCCTGTCAGACAGGTCTCACTGGTTCTGGTGGCTGAGACAAAACAGGATGAACAGCTGAACTTGGACAGGTGCGACGATGGCTTCCTTTTACTCAGATCAAGCCTTGATCAACCCTGTCTTTCATGTGGAGGCTACAGGAACGAGTGCATTCTGCAGGAAGTGTACAATGGGTCTGTTACACCACAAACACACCGCAGATACGGCGTGTAAAATTTAACCAGACTGACTGCAAACTGCTGCTACTGAGAGACGTGACAAATGAGCCTGGTTAATCAGTGTGCACATGTGTGTCTGGTGGTCTGAGAAAACTCTTCACCCCGTCACCTTTACCACTACACACCGACCAGGCATAACATTATGACCACCTGCCTAATATTGTGTTGGTCCCCATTTTGCTGCCAAAACAGCCCTGACCCGTCATGCACTGTGTATTCTGACACCTTTCTATCAGAACCAGCATTAACTTCTTCAGGAATTTGAGCAACAGTACCTCGTCTGTTGGATCGGATCACACGGGCCAGCCTTCGCTCCCCATGTGCATCAATGAGACTTGGCCGCCCATGACCCTGTCGCCGGTTCACCACTGTTCCTTCCTTGGACCACTTTTGATAGATACTGACCACTGCAGACCGGGAACACCCCACAAGAGCTGCAGATTTGGAGATGTTCTGATCCGGTCGTCTAGCCATCACAATTTGGCCCTTCATCAAACTCGCTCAAATCCTTACGCTTGCCCATTTTTCCTGCTTCTAACACATCAACTTTGAGGACAAAATGTTCACTTGCTGCCTAATATATCCCACCCACTAACAGGTGCCATGATGAGGAGATCATCAGTGTTATTCACGTCACCTCTCACTGCTCATAATGTTATGCCTGATCGGTGTTTATAGAAAATACTAGATCATCGCAAAACACATTCAACCGAAGCCTTCTTTGAGTCACGAGATTCAAACATTATAAAGTCATTACGTTCGTGTATTTTGCGATTTTACCAATTTAAAGTTATCTGCACAGAGAAGCACAACCGGTTTTTTTTTTGTAAAAGAGAAAAAAATTTGCAACAAAAATCAGGCATTTTTGGATGAAACAATTACAAATAAATAAATAAATAAATAAATAAATAGATAGATAAATAAATAAATAAATAAAAACTGTGATATCTTGGAGGGATTGAAGATTAACATTTTAAAGACTTTTTATAATAATCTAGAAAAGGAAATGAGTTCTCAGAATGTCAAATAAACAAGAAATAAAACCAGAAATTAAACCCTGGGCAATTTAACTCAATTTTATTCATGTAAAACAACTGCCATTGTCTCAAAGCAGTTTTGCGTGATTATAAAAATAATTTTAAAAAGTCGAATATTTCTATTTAAATTTATTTCTAATGAGCAATCCTGAGACAAAGGTGATGAGGAACAAGCTTTTTAAACATCTTTACACAGAAAGACTTTTCCCCATTTTAAACTAACTACTTACCTGAAATGACCTTTGAGGGCAGACACCAAGTCGAGGTCAGAAAGAAGTCATTCTGGTAAATATATATTTATATTTTTAAAAGTTGTGGCTGTTTTAGAGATTACTAATGGGTTATTTTTCCCAGACCGCTCGCAGCTCGCATATGGCACAGGCAGTATGGATTACTACAAGCTTGAGGAAGTGAACTAAGGACAATAAAATGTCTCTAGCGTGATAAATCTCTCAAACCTGTGGTCTAAGGGTCTCAATGAGGAAAGTACTCTTAGGCAGTCTGTCTGTCTGTCTCTCTGTCTGTCTCTCTCTCTCGCTCTCTCTCTCGCTCTCTCTCTCGCTCTCTCTCTCGCTCTCTCTCTCGCTCTCTCTCTCTCTCTCTCTCTCTCTCTCTCTCTGGTCTGAGCGCTCTGTGGCGAGCGCGCCTATTCAACATCTGTGTTTATCCTCCGGCTCAAACCAAACAAGCTATATTTACTCCAGTCTAACAGGCCGGGAGACTGAGGGACAGAGAGCCAGAGAGATCTGCTTTAGTCTGACGGATGGACGCCTGATGGAAAAAGCTGCCTCTATTGCTTGTTATATAAAATAGAGTTCAAATAAATTTGGTAATTGGCTTCTGACTACGATTATGGTGATTCGAGAAGCTGCTGTTCATTCGGTGTCCAATTTCGGGGGAAAAATTAAAAGTTAAAAGGAAGCTGCCTGTGCTTTAATTTCGTTCACTTAATTGACAGGTTTCTTTGCATGCTTATTTCAAACGTATTAATCTGATCATAGTGCAGAAGGAGTTATCTTTGAGTATGTCGGACTGAGGCGTGTTAAATGGCTTTAACTGCGATGTCTGGCATGCTGATGTCAGTAAACATTAATGAGACTCAGTTAGAAATCGATAAGCAGTAAGAGGTATGGGTAGAGCTGTTAGAGCTGTTATTGACACGGCTGCAGAAAGACACATGAAATTATACGCAGGTATACGCTCCTGATCAGCACTTGATCATGTATATTAAATAGAAATCAGCAGATTAGGTGTCTGAAATTGATCATTGTTTCAATGTCTCTTTTTTGACATGCATGTCAGGGTTTAATTGTGCGTGTTGCCACTGTTGATTTTTAAGGAAAAGCGACTGATGTAGATTCTTGCCAGTCACATCGGATAACTCCGAGTAGAAACTGGGAATGTTTTATGCTGTTAGTCAGCAGTAGGGGTGTTTTGGATGTTGCATTGTGTAAAAGCCGAGACTGATATCAATTGACGATTTAAAAACACAGAAAAGAGAGGTGAAAAGTATAATACAAAATGTCTCCACACACACACAATAAAATCTGTCAGTGTTTATCACGTCATTGTTACAAGCAGAAAAAAAAGAGTAGCAAACAAAATACATGTGTATATATATTTAAAATAAAATTATATATATATAAAATTTAAAATAAATTCTATATTGTATATATATATATATATATATATATAATTTTTTACTCCATTGATAGATTTTCGTCTCTGGCTTTCTTAAAAAAAAATTATATATATATTTAATATAATATAATTATATATAATTTTTTTTTTTTTTTAAGAAAGCCAGAGACGAAAATCTATCAATGGAGTAAAATACTTGGGGGTGACACATGTAACTGTCAGGTGGTAAAACACAGCAATGCATCTCCGCCTATACCCTGACCCTATACCAGAGCAATCACAGACCACCAACTATCATACAACAGTACATTACTGCATCCACAGGTTCCGGTGTCTTCCTTATGAAACCCCTATGCCACGTGTTCTGTGATTTTATATGTAGTTGCATTACTAGAGACCTGATTCCTCATGCTTGACCACACAAAGGAAGTCCAATCAACGGAAATGAAACTTTTTTTTAAAACAATAAATGAGTCAAGGGATGTGACATCAAACTTTATAGCTTTATCGCATCTATGAATCATTCTCATGTCCTTATACGACCGTATAAGGACATGAGAATGATTCATAGGTGCGATAAAGCTATAAAGTTTGTTAACTGGCATATGACTGCAACAACAACTACAGAGATCAACAGGTCAACTAGTTTTCAACTAGGGAAAAATAAGTCTAACAAAAAAACAAAACAAAAGCACAGGACTTTTTTTTTTTAACACACCCTCATCCACTTCCCCTCACCATTATCCTTTGTGGGATCCCGGACGTTACAGTACTCCATTAGTGCATGCGAGCTAACGGATTGAGTCAACATTGCGGCAGTCTTTTGTATGTTTTGTAAGGAAACGGACCATGCAAATTGACACATATCTCTTCAACCTCATTGTTCTTTCTGTCAAGGGGTAAATGCATACAGAAAGAAAAATCCACTGGATCCTTCCCTGCCTGCAGGATAAAGGATACACAGTAAGTAGTAGTAAGTAAAAGCTCCAGTGTGTGTCTCCCAGTCCTGGGTTTTAGTCACACAGAAACTGATTAGGCTTAAAAAAAAAAAAAAAAAAAAAAAAAAAAAGTGGTGGCTAATGTAATTTACACCACAGCAGCAGGGTCAAACGACTGAACCTGACCGGTCAGACGGCGTGAATTATTTTCTGTTTAACAGCACGGTTCGAACTGGGATTGGTTAATATGAATGTGCTGGGGGTTTTTATATCAAGTGACCGAGCGAGGCTAGTGAGTGACTGAAGGCTGAATGACTGTTTATCACAGCTATAAGCGGTCATAAGATGTTCCATCACATTAAATCCACCAATAAACAGTTAAAATTGGTGACATTTTATAGACTAATAAATAAAACATTGTAACGTTGGCAAATCACTGTAGTATAGGCAGGAAAACATGCTTCAGATTGCGTTGTTGTACAAAAATAATGCAAACGCAGCACTAAGCTTGCGCGTATTACAACATCACACCACCCCCAACCCCTGCATGCATTATTTTTGTATAACACCCTGGTCTGTTGTTTGTTATTACTTAATAACATACAGAAAGCTAGTTTGTCGTTATCGCATTAATACAGATCAAGATATAAAAATATACACGATTATCATCCTAAAAAAGTTTGGAATGTAGAGCGTTGTTTTGTGCCCAAAAAGTCAGAGCAACACCGTGATCATCCGACATGAAATCTGCCACCGATTTCTTACAAACGTTACTGAAACCTAAGGTTATAAATCTGTCATCAGAACTCGCCTAAACCAAACCGTGCGATGAGCCGACACACGTCGAGGTCTAAAACCTGGCTAAACTGTTGAAGTCAGCACAGCACAGGTAGCTCAAGTGGTTAAGGCTCTGAGTTGTTCAAACCCCACACCACCAAGCTGCTACTGTTGGGCCCTTGATCAAGGGCCTCAACCCACCCTGCTCCAGAGGTGCTGAATCATAGCTGACCCTGCGCTCTGACCCCAACCCCCAAGGATGGGATATGTGAAGAAAGAATTTCATTGTGCAGTAATGTATGTGAGACAAAAGACATCTTACAAATCCTCAGACAAATCTCAGCCTCCATGCAAGCGACAAATCACTCCCTCACACACACACACACACACACACACACACATATACATACACACACACCAGCTACTGTAACGTAAAACAAGAGCCAAACACCTGGAAGCAGTTATTCAGATTAACTACAGCATTCAAATCCTCACAAACCGACATTGTATCCTCGTAATGTCATTTCCTTCAGGAGCAATGAAGTGAAACTGGCCACTTCAAAATGACAGCAGGAAATCACGTCACGAGCGGATTTGGCATGTGTGGCAATTATCAGAAATATAAAAATAACCCTGGACATTCAATGTTAGAGTGAGCCGAGCTGAACAGCTGCTTGCACCGGTCTTTTTTTTTCTTTTATGGACAGATTTCGAGGAGCATTAAATGAGCTCTTTTTAGAACAATTATGGGCAATCCCATAATTCAGTTCAGAAACGTCAGATAAACTGTTGCTATTACACTCTTCTAAATCCAAATAAACTCGTCAAAATCGTTCATCTTGAATCGATTATCACAGATTACCGCGTTACTCTCAGAGAGGAAGCCTCCAAAGAAGAATGTCTGGAAGCCTCATAAAAGACTTATTTTCATATTTACCAGGATATTTCTTGCATGCTGTAGTATGATCTAGCGATATGACAAAAGCTAACGTCACACACACAAAAATTCACAAACCCAGCTCGCGCTATAATAATCAACAAGTTCAGTTTAGTCATACAAAAAAAAAAAGATATGCTTTCCACGAAAATTATTATTTTAGTTTGACGTACAACCTCACAACCCTAGGGTTCCCGGGTCGAACATGAGCTCTGCTTACTCTCTGTGTGGAGTTTCACATGTCCACTCTGTCTCTTTGGGTTTCCTCTTAGTTCTCTGGTTTCCTCCTACATGCACATGGTGAACTGACGACACTAAATTGCCCCTAAGTGCAAACAGGCGAGGGAATATGTGTCAAGTGCCCTGCAGTTGACGAGCATCCCGTTCAGGTGGAATTCCCGCATCATAGTCGAAGTTCCTGGGATAAGCTCTGGATCCTTGGATAAGCTCTGAATCCACAGACTCTTATGGATCCATAAGAGTCTGCACGCCATGTGCCTGAGGTTTTCTGGGCAACTTGTTGGTCATTTCGAAGCCATGTCCAAAGCCATAGCCGAAATATAAAGTCGTGCTTTCTTTCTAATTCAGTTTCAAAACCACAACAGGTACAGAATACCCATAATGCATTTCCATGTTTGTAGGGGAATAGGGAGTAGGCCACCAGGGCAGGTGAGAGGGAACGTACAAACTCTAGCTTCGGCGTGCTTCATGTTCGTGCGCATGCGCACTAAGTCACCAGGAACGACCCACGGTTTATTCACGGACGATTTCTTTAAATGTGGTATATATATATATATTCGGCTGTGTGTCTGAAATATAAAGTTATGCCATGTGCATGTTTGTGAAAACAGCAGGTTAAAGAACACAGACATTATGAAAAGGGAAAAGAAATTTAAAAAAAGAAAGAGAAAGCCGTCCAGGGGTAGGTTTAAGCAGATTCCCAAATGGCTCTGTAGTTATTCCCGGTGTAAGTGTGCGACACTGGGTCTGAAATCCTGACTTTTCCACCCTACATGGTGCACATGTCCAATGGAGAGTGGTGTGGGAACGGTGAGAAAGACTGTATAATATGAAATTAGCGCCAGAGCTAACCGGCAGCGCTTGCCTTCGCTAGTGTTTACTCGTCACTTAGCATTTGTTGATTAAACACTTAACTGAACACCCGACTATTCGTTATAAACGCAACGTTTCTTACCTTTGGCGATCCGTTCGAGCCGAGAAAGAGTTAAATCCCTTTGGGAGTCGAGTCTTTTCTTTAATATGATTCAGAATCCAACATATAAATGGTCGTTTCTCGCCCAACAGTGCGGTATGAACGGCTCCTCTCCCGGCGTTCTCTCTCTCTCTCTCTCTCTCTCTCTCTCTCTCTCCTAGCTAACCGAAACCACACACACGCACACTACGCCAATGCGCATGCGCATACGTACACATACAACGCCAAGTTTAAAATTTTAACACATTCATCGTGCGTGTCTTGCATAGTATGTTCAATGTTAAACTGTTCGGATTGTTTATTGTTTGCTTGTTTATTTGTTTCAGTAGTTATTGTATGGGATACGTTTAAAGAAAGTGAATATATGTGTGTGGTACAGTTATATAACTCATTCTGTACAGATACAGTACATCACAACTAAGGTGTCGTGCACACACACCCTTCCTAATGAAATAACTGTTCTTCCTTTTTACTTCTTTGGTTAATATTTTAGTAAAATGTGCTATTATTTATTTATTTATTTATTTATTTATATATATAATTTTTTTTATTTGCATGGTAAATAGGCTATAAAACTTCAAGTAAAACCACTTTTAAAAAAAAATTATTGTTAAGATGTATTGTATTACTGAGACGCTCGACAGAATTGAAATCACATGGCAAAGTTTAAATGATTTTTGACATTTATATATATATATATATATATAGATATATATATAGATAGATAGATATAATGTCTTTTATATTAGAAAAAAATTATATATATATATATATATATATATATATATATATATATATATATATATATATATATATATATATATATATACAACGACTAAGCATAACATTATGACCACCTGCCTAATATTGTGTTGGTCCCCCTTTTGCTGCCAAAACAGCCCTGACCTGTCATGCACTGCGTATTCTGACATCTTTCTGTCAGAACCAGCGTTAACTTCTTCAGCAATTTGAGCAACAGTAGCTCGTCCGATGGATCAGATCACACGGGCCAGCCTTCACTCTCCATGTGCATCAATGAGCCTTGGCCGCCCATGACCCTGTTGCCGGGTCACCACTGTTCCTTCCTTGGACCACTTTTGATAGATACTGACCACTGCAGACCGGGAACACCCCACAAGAGCTGCAGTTTTGGAGATGTTCTGATCCAGTGGTCTAGCCATCCCAATTTGGCCCTTGTCAAACTCGCTCAAATCCTTAAGCTTGACCATTTTTCCTGCTTCTAACATATCAACTTTGAGGACAAAATGTTCACTTGCTGCCTAATATATCCCACCCACTAACAGGTGCCATGATGAGGAGATCATCAGTGTTATTCACTTCACCTCTCAGTGCTCATAATGTTATGCCTAATTTATATATGTATATATATATATATATATATATATATATATATAAATTAGGCATAATATTATGTGCATATATATATATATATATAGACATATTAGTAGCATAAACCACCACCAATAATAATAATGATAATCATCATCATCATAACAACAACAATAGTATAGCAAAAAACAAAAACAACTAACTAATACCAATAATAAAAATAGTATATAATAGTATACTATAACAGCAAAATAGTTCATACTAGCAGGTCACCATATACTTACCGTAATATTAATAATAATTGCCATAACCATAATTACCGTAGAATTTGTAATCTTAGTAGTAGTTTTGCTTTAAAGTAATCATTTACGATCACTTAACGCTCCTCATTACAGCTCTGCTCAACACACCAGTTTAGCTGGAAACTTGTTTATGTACTATATGACTTTTTCCTCAGTGAAAGTGTTTCTGGTGGTGTACAGCGCCACCTAGTGGTGTATTGTGTTAGTAAGAACTGAAATGAATGGCTGTCCTGTTACATAAGATCATTACAACAGCACATTATCACGGAAAAACAATATACATAATAATATAATAATAACGCGTGTATGTGGGAATTTAATGGTGTGAGCTGTGAGAAGTATTTTAGTTTAGCTTGTCTGTCTCAGATGCATGAAAATGTCTGCAGCTCGGAAAATAGTCCCAGAATGGAAATATGCCTTACCACACCACTCACCAAAGCTATTAATATAGTCAACAAACACTAGGTCTCTCTCTCTCTCTCTCTCTCTCTCTCTCTCTCTCTCTCTCTCTCTCTCTCTCTCTCTCTCTCTCTCTTTCTTTATCTCTCTGTCTCTCTCTTTCTCAGTCTCTCTCTTTCTCTCTCTCTCTCTCACTCTGTCTCTCTCTCTGTCTTTCTCTCTCTCACTCTCTGTCTCACTCTGTCTGTCACTCACTCTCACGCTCTCTGTCCCTCTCTCACCCACTCTCTCTCTCTCACTCTCTCTCTCTCTCTCTCTCACCCTCTCTCTCTGTCTCTCTCACTCTCTGTCTCTCTCTCTCTCTCTCTCTCTGTCTCTCTCTCTCTCTGTCTGTCTCTTTCCTCTCTCTCTCTCTCTCTGTCTCTCTCCCCTCTCTCTCTCTGTCTCTCTTTGTCTCTCTCTCTCTCTCTCTCTCTCTCTCTCTGTCTCTATCTGTCTCTGCCTATCTCTCTCTCTGTCTCTCTCTCTATCTCTCTCTCTGTCCTCTCTCTCTCTCTGTCTCTCTTTGTCTCCGTTCTCCATCTCTCTCTCTCTCTCTCTCTCTCTCTCTCCGTTGATTACTGTTTATTAGCGCTTTATTCCTCTTATACAACACGATCATTGTCAATCATTACTTTTTGTTTATTAAAGTATAATGTCAAACTTTTGACATATATAAACAGCCGTCCCATAACAAGTCCTAATTTTTTTCTCGCTCTTTTTAATAACACACACACACACACACACACACAGCTCATCATATAAACAAGAAACTGCAGAAACTGCAGACACACATGGGTGGAAAACGTAATGACCATTATAACTGACTAACACTGGAGACTCCTCCCATAAATGATAAACATTCTGTACCTTTCCTTACAAAGAGCTTCAGAATTTTTGTCTTTGTTCAAATAAGCATTTTAAAAAACATGTTTCTTATTAGTTGCCTTAGATGCCTCTCAGTTAGCTGTTACCACAGAAACAATAACTTTAAAAAAGCTCGGCTTTCCTCCCCTCGTCATATCATGCATGAATTACTGTGCAGCTCTGGGGCTGGTTGATGTTTCAGGTCCAGGAGGAATTGTTGAACCGTTGGACGTTTGCATCGTCCAGCTGGCTGAGATTCAGTTGTGTGTAGAGATGTTCGCAGAGATCCTCTTACCTGCCTTATCTTCAAGCCCCATATCATGACCTTCTAGAAGTAGTTCCTGTTCCATGGTAGTACTATATGTGTCTTGTGCCAAGGATGTTGATGAAGCCTTGAGAGGCAACACTGGGGCTAGAAATACCCTTCATTTCCAGCAAGGGGGGGACGGACCACAGATAATTGACTCATAAATCATGACTGCGATTCCATTAACACATACAATAAAGCTTTGCATTTTAATAGAACATCCTGTGTGTGTGTATGTTTAGTTTCAAAAAACCCTGAGAGCACTACAGACCCTGTTTCAACTGGATCTCCTTCAGAAAAAAGGTATGCGAGTATTGGCTGAGATACTTACTGATCAAGAGCAGGAGCTGAAGCAGCTGGTACTGGATGTTGTGCAACAAGTTTGCAGTATTAATAATGAA
>JAUCMX010000004.1:24534714-24554714 GCA_033459395.1 Hemibagrus guttatus
GCGGCAACGGAAGAGGAGTTGACCCTAAGGCGTGGGGATCTCCTGGAGGTGCTTTCCAAGGATTCAAAGGTGTCTGGAGATGAGGGCTGGTGGACTGGTAAGATCCAAGACAAGGTGGGCATCTTCCCTAGCAACTATGTGACGCGGAGTGACACCACGCTGCCCGCTGGAAATTTACTGGTGGGTGGTGAAAGTCCTGTGGAAATTGACTTCTCAGAGCTGTGTTTGGAAGAGGTTATAGGAGCAGGAGGCTTTGGGAAAGTGTATAAAGGTGTATGGAGGGATGAGGAGGTGGCTGTGAAAGCGGCACGCCAGGATCCCGATGAGGACATCAGCGTCACGGCGGAGAGTGTCAGGCAGGAGGCACGGCTCTTTTGGATGCTCAGGCACCCCAACATCATCGCACTGAAGGGCGTTTGTTTAAAAGAGCCTAATCTTTGCCTGGTTATGCAATACGCTCGTGGTGGGGCACTAAACCGGGCACTGGCAGGGAAGAAGGTTCCTCCTCGTGTCTTGGTTAACTGGGCAGTGCAGATTGCTACTGGCATGGACTACCTGCACAACCAGACTTTTGTGCCTGTCATCCACAGGGATTTGAAGTCCAGTAACAGTGAGTACACTTTCATATTGATAATTCATACACCATATGTCGTCCTCTTGAGTTTTCCTCACAGTGCTGTTTAGAGGTCACTCTTAAGGTCAACCACATATCCTTCCTACATTCACTCATAGTGTATAAAAGCTATTCTATTCCTATACTATTCCACCACACTGTCATTGCAGGTGTGTTGATTAAGTTACCTCCAGTTGCCAGTTGCAATCCACAGAGGGACAGCTCATTTCTGGATAGTGCACATTAAAAATACACCAGTGTAGAGGAAAGTGGATCAGTACCAATTTTTAGGGAATATTGTCCTTTCTGATGCAGTGCGTTAAGCAAGAGTAAGCATGTGAACATCGCGTGAACATCGTGTGAGCGTATGCTTTGCTAGCAGGCCAAGTTCCATTTCTAAAACTGAAATATTAGGTGTAGAAATTTCATGTTTACCTGTGATGTTCAGTTAGCTAGTCTCTCTGAGTTAGCTAGCTAACTTGAGCCTTAATAAATATCACAGGCTAGATTCAAAGTCAGTGCAGACTTTAGTAAAGAATGAGATTCTAACACAACTAGCTAGCTAGCAAACACCAGCTTGCTAGCTGTGAGATTGTAGGAATTACTTTTAAAATCAGAAATACTAAGCAAAAGGTTCAGTTGTATTTGGTTTCTTATTTCTTAATCACAGTTACAGCTCTGTCCAGTTTGATTTATAAACCTTCACGCACCTCTTTCCTGGTAAAGAGAATTGTGAGAGAATTCATTCATTCATTGTCTACCGCTTATCCGAACTACACTCGGGTCACGGGGAGCCTGTGCCTATCTCAGGCGTCATAGGGCATCAAGGCAGGATACACCCTGGACGGAGTGCCAACCCATCGCAGGGCACACACACACTCTGTGAGAGAATTACCAAGAATAAATGTGATAGTGCCTTCAAATAGGCCAAAACAAAACTAAACAAAAAAAAAAACATTATTCCAGTGACCTTCCAAATGAGACAGCCTTAATTTGATGGTATTTAAAAGCACCGATAATACCAAAAGATAGGACACAGACAAGTGGATATGTGTCATTTATATGTCTTTATTTAGTATGAGGGATATACAGTATGATTATAGGAGTGTTATATATTGGGGATGGTGATTAGCATGTATGCCTTGCACCTCCAGGGTTAGGGGATTGATTCCTATCTCTGTCCTGCATGCACAGGGCTTTGGGGATTTCCTCTGGGTACTCCAGTTTCCTCCACAGTCCAAAGTCATGTGTTGTAGGTTGACTGGCATCGCTAAATTATCCGTAGTGTGTATGAGCATGTCCTGGATTGGCACCCAGTCTCCCATACTGTGTTTTGAGTCCCTTAGGATAGGCTCCAGGTTTCGCCTCCAGACTGTTGTGAAGGACAGAACCAAAAAATTCATGCAACTACGATTCATACAGTCATGAGCGATTGGTAAGATATGAAGCTTCTGGGATCAACCATGATCACTTTCATTTATATTAATCATTTATCCTTAGTAACAGCCTGGTTTGGGTCATGGCAGTTTAAATTAGGATACTATATTGGGAAATAGAGCCAGATAAATTGGTTTAAATATTGTAGGCAAGTACAAAAATACCTCTGGCAATGGGATTAAAACACAGTCCCATGCACATCACTAGTTATTATGAGTAACATGGCTGAGGTTAAGGAACTGGCTTCCGGAGACCATGATGACAGCGCTGGCATTTTACATCTGTGGATATCTGGAGCACTAAACAGATACAGATATGATAAGATACTTATAGTGTCATTGCTTTAAACCCCTGGTGTAAATGCATGCATGTGACACTGATGCTCATATCAGTGAGCACAGGGAATGTTTTCAAGCATTTCTTTGCCTTGAAGACTCACTCTTCTCCTACTTCCTGCTGTCATCCTCTTCTGCTGAAGGGGAGCTGTAGGCTATTTTTGGTCCATTGTGCTACTTGCTGTGGAAAAACGTACTTGCAGATGTTGTTGGTGTGCTGGCCACACACACACACAGACACACACATATACATCTATAACTGTTTTTTAGTTAGAGCTTGAAAGATATGGCCTGCTGCTCAGGAGCCTTAGAAAAGCTTAACAAAGTCCCATAATCCTCCTCTCCTCCAAGAGGGGTTCTCAGGGACGAATATGATGCTCGTTTACATTGGCTCTGTTTGTGTGAGGTGGGGGTATTAGACATTAGACTGTGAGCGTGTAGAATTACTTCAGCTCATTATCCAGGTGCTTAGAGCTCAGATATCCTCTTCAAACTCCAGTCGCACTTGGCAAAGCCACCTAGGTGGTGCAGGACGAACCCAGGCCCTGCAGCCTCTTCCCAGAAAACCACTGTTACTCGGTAATCAGCCCTCCTCCGCTTAAACCTTTCAGAAAGTAGGAATGTGGCAAAAAAAAAATCCAGCTTGTTGCATGTTTTATTGTCTATGATTACAAACTGAAATGTCTGAGAGGCTAGAGTAGATATAATTGTTGGTCATTCGCCAGCGCGAATCACCTGTCACCTCAGCGATCAATGACTCATGCAGGATGCAACACTGTGCATGCAACACTATGCATGATAACATGTCAACCTGAGTCAATGCTACACAATGACTCAGCTGTTCATTATTATTCATTGTGGACCTCAAGGCAAAGGCAATTGAATGGAAATGACAGCATTCATAAATGTTGCCCGTGGTGGCTAATTTTAACACACTCGAAAACCTGCTCTGTGGAACTAGGATAATCTGATTACGGTGACCTCCTTTAGAGTGATGTCACTCTTCCTTTTGTGATCTGATAGGCTGTGCACGCTCATCAGTCCATATCCCATCCTGTGCTGAACTCCAGAATTTAGTTACCTGCTTACAAAAACAAAAGCACCCACCTCGGTCGGGGCATGAGGAACAATTTGAGGGGTGAGTCAGCGCAGGGTAATGCTATACCACCTGATCACATTCCCTGATACACTCCTGAGGCAGACGGTTACCAGAATCCAGTAGGAGTGACAGCCAGTGGCCAGCTCATGTGATCTGTACACTGTTGTCAGACACATGCTTAAGTCAACAGGAGTACAGAATCCAGTTTTAACCCTTATCTCCTATTCAGATCAGAGTTGACCGCTTGAAACCATGTTTTACGTAAAGGTGGAGCAATATTAAAACAGATTAGACTGTTTACATTTAGGTTATGTAAATGCATGTGTAGATTTATGTCAGGATCTAGAGATGCTGTTTTCTTGCTAAAAACAATAATGGTCTTGTTGATCAATAGCCTTTTAGAAAGTCTGTAGCAATTCATAGCTCACCCATATTAAGAGATCACATTAAGAGATTAACAGGAGGAAATACACTTATATTGCCAAAAGTTTTGGACACCCCTCCAGATCATTGAATTCAGGTGCTGTTTTTCAGGGGTTGGGCTTGGCCCCTTAGTTCCAGTGAAAGGAACTCTTAATGCTTCAGCATACCAAGTATTGGTACAGTTTGGGGATGGTCCCTTCCTGTTCCAAGATGACTGCACATCAGTGCACAAAGCAAGGTCCATAAAGACATGGATGAGTGAGTTTGGTGTGGAGGAACTTGACTGGCCTGCACAGAGTCCTGACCTCAAGCTGATAGAACACCTTTGGGATGAATTAGAGCAGAGACTGAGAGCCAGGCCAAAACTGGGACGTCTGCCTTTACATGCACATGAATGTAATATGGAGTTGGCCCGCCCCTTACAGCTGTAACAGCTTCAAATCTTCTGGGAAGGATTTCCACAAGGTTTAGGAGTGTGTTTATGGGAATTTTTGACCATTCCTCTAGAAGCGCATTTGTGAGGTCAGGCACTGATGTTCGACGAGAAGGTCTGGCTCTCCGTCTCCGCTCTGTTCTATCAGGTTAAGCCAGTCAAGTTCTTCCACACCAAACACACTCATCCATGTCTTGGGATTAAAGTCTGGAGCATGAAATTGTCCAAAATATCTTGGTATGCTGAAGCATTAAGAGTCCCTTTCATTGGAACTAAGGGGCCGAGCCCAACCCCTGAAAAACAACACCTGAATACAGTGATTTGGAGGGATGTCCCAAAACTTTTGGCAATATAGCGTATGTGTTAAACTCACAGGAGAGAAACCAAAAAGATAATATTATTAGATGTCACATTCTGTTGTTCATGCTAATACTGCTGTATGCTCAGCAGGGCCTTCGATCATAGGAAGCTATGTTGTATCTTTTTTTCTTTGAATTATTATTATATTGCTAGTAAAATAATAGAAATATGGTATTTTAAAATAAATGCCACAATAGTGGGTCTATGGGTGACTTTCTTAAGATATTAATGTTTTTTTAAAATTATTTTATCAGTATTTGATTCAGATAAGAGTGGAAGTTACTTATTGGTGTACTGGTAATTTGAAAAAAGATGCATTTACACATTTAATATCAGAATTACATAAAGATGTCTGGGGCTTAATCAGTGTAATTATAAGGTTATATATATATATATATATCTGATAGTTGTCTGATTTAAAAATAGATTTAAAAAAAATCTATTGGCAGTTCTGTGGGCAGGAAAAACGTCTTGGTGATAAAAGATGTCAGAGAAGAATGACCAGAGCCGGCTATAGTAACTCAAATAACGACTCTTTACAGCCGTGTTGAACAGAAAAGCATCTCAGAACACACAATATGCCGAGCCATCGGGCAAATAGGACACAACAGCAGAAACTGCACTGGGTGCCACTCCTCATTCAGGAATCTGAGGCTACAGTTTACACATGCACGTTGACCCTTTGTACCTGAAGATGGGAAAAAGTCCAGGTGATGTTTTTTTAATCTTTAGCTGTCCAGTTTCAGAGAGCCTGTGCTTGGTGTAGCTTCAGATTCCAGGAGTGAAACCTGTTGCAGTATTCTGCAGTTGTAGGACTCAGCTAGCTCAGGTTGTGCATTTTGAAATGGTTTTCTGCTCACCACAGTACTAAAGAGTGATTATTTGAGTTACTATAGTCCTCCTGTCAGGTCAAACCTGTCTGGCCATTCTCCTCTGATGTCTTTCATCATCGGGGCGTTTCTGAACTGCTTCTAGCATGACTTTTCAATTAATGTGAATATTAAATGTAAAATTTTATTAAATGTAAATCCAACCGAATTAGCCAGAGTTTCCTTTTTTATATCTCTATGAAATCAGTAAATCTTTCCAAAATGTTACCTTTTATTTCGCCATTTTTAGAACTCGTAAAACCACAGATGACCTGACTGAATTGATTTGAATTGGAATTTGAATGGAATTTGACTGGCTGCAAATATCACTAAATACTACAGGCTTTTAAGATGAAGTGGTGTTCCAGCAGGGGCAGCCCATAGGATTCCAGTTTAAGATGCTTGGTCTGATTTAACCACAATCACTTATGCCTCAGGTACACGTCCAGCAGGTACAGAGCAATGAGAGAGGGTTAGACAAGAGACGAGAGAGAGAGAGAGGGAGCGAAGTACACATCTTGAGGCTGGCAACAGCAGCATAGCACCAATGACCCCTTTATCACACTTATATGACAGAACTGGGTTCATAATGACAGCGGTTGCTCAGCTAGCTGGGGGAAGGGAGGAGAGATTGATTGAGAGAACATGGAGTGGACCTTGTACTGATGGGAGACCAAAGAGACCAAAGCATGTGTGTAAACTGTGTTTGTGTGTGTGTCTGAGAGCACGTGTGAGTGAAAAAGCTTCAGGGTCAATGATTTCCAAAGGCACTGTGGTCACCAGGCTAGAGGGTGACCACTAAAGCATTAAAACCAGGGGTGTGTCCATACACAGCTTAACAGAATGCATTCATGTTATGATTTACAAGATATAAAAGTGCCATGGCATGTCTTTTATAATATGGTTAACAGATTGGCCTTATTTCTTGTGAGCATGCCAGCTGAAAATCTAAGAATTCATATTTCTTTAACCATTCAGTGCTCAGAGCTGTCCTTTTAACAGAGTATTGCACTGCTGCTGCAGTGTTATAAGAACAGATTTATATATTCTAGCTCTGTGTAGCTGATGATACCATTATATACACAGAGATGTGGCCTCTATGTCGATCTTTTGACTCCGTAAAACAAACAGCTGTCTATGGATGTACCATAAACAAGTAATAAACAGAAATAAAGTTTTCTGTAACAACATCTTTCTTAAGTGTCGTGTGCAAGAACTGGGTAAAAGTTACATTTCCTTTATATACCATTACTCAAACGACAATTATATAACCCTTAACTAGCTATGTTAGCCATTCCGTCGTCTCTGAGTCGTTGCTGTTTTATAGAGCGTGCTATTTAAAAGATAAACAGTTATCAATAAGACGGTTGAGTCACAGGAAAAATGTCACAGTTGTAGTCAGGAAGAATTTTTATTAAAATATTCTGAAGAAAAGAGTACATTATATTAACATAAAATATTAGGATAAATCACATCTTTTAAAGAAAATTTATTGAAGAAAAATACAACTGAGAATGTGTGCAAGTCTATAGGTGGTGTGAATTTCTTATAGTGTTTACTTTTGGAGCTGTGGTTTCATTAGCAAATACTTGGACACCTTTTTAGGGCTCTAATATTTATAATATGTATGTATGGCAATTAATATCATCCCGTGTGAAATTCAATTCAATTTTATTTGTATTTTGGGCAGTTTTATAGAATGAAATAAAATAGAGATAATTTCATAATTTCATATTTAAGTGTCCCTAATGCGTGAGCAAGAGGCAATGTTGGCAAGGAAAATATCCCTGAGATGATACAAGGAAGAAACCTTGAGAGGAATCAGACTCAAAAGGGAAGCCATCTACATCTGGGTGACACCGGATAGTGTGATTAGAGATTTTGTAATGTAAAGGTTAAGGTGATGGTGTAAAATTGGTTTATAGATAGGATTTGTTCAGATTGTTCAGCTCTTAGCACGATCAGTATAGTCAGTTCAATTGGCAGCCATTTTGTCAGTGCTGTATTGCTGTGTTGTATTCTGTCACAAAAGACCAAACACACACACACACACATATATATATATATATATATATATATATATATATATATATATATATAATTGAATAGAGAGCTCATGTATACTTGAAAGAAACACCAAAATACCAAAAACAGATAAAATAAAATAATAGCCTAAATAAAGCTAAACTTTGCCAGGTTTGTACTAGCATTGTTAGCAAAGCAAGCACTAGCTACAAACATTCACCAGAGGCACCGACAACCTCTGCTACTTCCTTTAAAAGCTTTAGTTTTCTTTTTAATGTTTCTATACACATATAATGAGAGATATGTGCTAGGTATATGGCAGAATGAGAAGAAAATGGTTAATAAGTTTTAAGTTTTTTCTTCCATTCTTTGCATGTTAAACAGTAAAAAGGAAATGTTTGCAGGTAGGAATTATAGTTGATGAAGCGTTGTTTGTTGCTTTACTATGAATGGACATTTACGTAAAAATGAGCAGGTTGTTTGTATATATGCCTGTATACTGTTTGTATTTGTTAAGTGTCCCAAATATTAATAAATGTATCTGTAGCCAGATTTAAACCCAAAGTGTGTATGGCCTAAACCAAGAACTTTTCTATTTTTCTTCTAATGAAAATGGTCTTTGTTTAACAAGCTAGCATCATATCTGACTGATTCCTTGTACCTACATGAAAGTAAAAACCTCCCAGTAATTTTTGTTGTTGCATCCTGTGTGATCCCAGTCCCTTTAGTCTCAACCACATGCCATGAAAACCTGACAAAAAACAACTTAATAGTGCTTCTTGTATTTGTATATTTGATCGATTTAAACCATATATATTTTCATTCCAATTCTGTTCCATATTTGCATTCGGTTATTTTCTTAGTTTGATGGAGTCTTATGTTACAATCTTATAGGATCAAATTGTATGGAGCATTTATCAGGAAGCAAGATGACCTTCTGCACAATCAGAACCATTTTAATGCAATCAGACTGGTGTCCTTGACGTGGATGCGTTAACTGTAACAGCCTGCAACACTTGTTCATTGCTCATACAGTGCTGAGAAATCATCTCAATTGCTTTTTAGTGCACTATTAATAAGTAATCGAGTGCATTCCTTCTCCGTGTGGCATGACTTGAACCCAGTGATGAGGTTTTCTCAGACAGGGCTGATTGTAAAAAGGGCACAGATGATTGTTTGCACTGTGGGTAGAATCAGTGAGTCACAGTCGGCTCTCACTGATATGCGCTCCAACGCTCTGATAAAACTAGAGTTGTTCTGTGGTTTTTGGTTTCGCCCGACCCTGTGGGAACGAGGACATGTGGGTCACCAGGTGCTACTGCTGCTTCCCCACTAACACTGGAGACTAGATCTTCTTGCTCTTCTGTATTTGTGTGTAAATACAAATTTAATACTGGGGGGAAAACAGGAGGGGAATGACTGTGTTTCTTTAATCTTAAACGGACACGTATCAATGATCAACCAGATTAAAATACTCCCACACACATATGTGTGAGCTTGTGCATGCACATGACAGCATCTTAATGATTTAAACAATCAGATAATAAGTCCAGAAATCCTAATGAATCCAAATAGTACTCCTGAGATGGGAGTGTCTTCAGAATGTAGGCACTGGTATGGCTTCACACTACATTTAGCTGATTTTTTTTTTTTTAAGCTATTTATACCTTTTCCTTTCTGTTGATTTTAAATTCAATCGCTTCTTGCTTTTGGTTTGTTTTTGGTGGGAAACAGCAAGCTCTTCTTACGATTGTCTACATCAAAAAAGAACACAAACCTCTTTTCCCACAGGATATAATGAACATTTTTTCTACCAACATGCCAATTTGCCAAAAATATATTAAGTTGTTCTTATTTGTCACATATATATTACTGCACAGTAAAATTCCTTCTTCACATATCCCATCCTTGGGGGTTGGGGTCAGAGTGCAGGGTCAGCTATGATGCAGTGCCCCTGGGCTGGGGGCCTTGCTCAAGGGCCCAACAGTGGCAGCTTAGCAGTTCTTGAACCCTGATCTTCCGGTCAATGACCCAGAGCCTTAACCACTTGAGCTACCACCACCCCATATATATATATATATATATATATATATATATATATATATATATATGTATATATAGGTCACTGGTCATTTTATAGAAGGTAAAATAGTTTACTTTTTCCATACACAAACATGCAAGGCCTGTAAAAAAAAAAAATTTGAATAAATAGTACGTCTTTATTGTAAAGGCACGTTTTGAAGTACTTTGCTTTTGTGTCTAGATAATTGTTCTTCATAGACATTAAGATTTCTACATAGAATCTTGGCAAAAAAAAAAAGAAAAGAATTTATATAATGCTTCCTTTACTTCAAATAATCAGCCAGGACATGTTTCCCAATTTTGCTTTGTAGCTTACAGCAATGTACTTCAATTTAGTCAAATTCAATTTTAGTAGTGGAACACTGTTCATAAAGCAGCTTGAAATCCAGATGTAGGATTAGATCCCTAATGAACCTGAAAGATTCCACAGTGGCAAGGAACAGCAAGAGACATTCCAAGTCCTATTGTTTTACTTCTAAAGTTCATCCTGTCCTCATCTTCCGAACCAGACTCCGAAAGGAACCGGTCCTTATCCGTAACACCAGATTATATTTAAGTATAACAGTATAGAGAGTGGTACCTGAAATAGACTTATTCATGTGGTTTCTGACACTGTGTGACACTTCTGTTTATAAAAAAGGCCAAAACGACTGAAAGGTTAATATTTGGTTATGAAGTTGCATTGTCATTTATAAGTTTTATGACGTGTTTAATCTGCTGTTTACGACACTGTTTATGCGTAAATTGTATTACTGAGCCAAAAATCTCACGATAACACAGATTAAGGTATGAGCTTCTCTTTGTTGATATGATGGCTACATTATAACCTAATCGCTTCAGTGCAAAATTAAAGAAACTTCAGACACCAAAAATGTCTTTTGACTACATTTATGTAGAACTTATGGGCTTCTTTTATCTTACGGTAACATCTTTAACTGCTGTATTGCACCTTGTAAGGTTAATACACACACGCACACACACACACACACACACAAGTTGTTGTCTACCAGTTGTCAGAGTGGCCACCACACAGATCAATAAAGAGATAAGTCATGTGGCCAGAGGCAGTGAACTGTATTTAACACCAAAATGACTAGAAAATACAACAAATTCAAATGATGTAACTTGCTTCGGATTTGAGCCGAAATGCCAAACGGAATTTAACAACCGAGTAACACAAAGTCCGAGTGTCACCGTGTAATTAAAGAGTAACTGAAGCAGGCTTACTGGAGTCCAAGGTTTGAACTCGAGCTCACATGACCGAGAGAGAAACAGCAGTAGCACAGTGTAAACAGAGACCATATCCACACCCGTGAACAACACACACACACACACACACACACACACTGCCCTTAACCTACTTCATATCACCAGAAACTCATACATCATCTTTAATATACGCGTACACATTCCCTGACGCTCATATAATTATAGAGATAATCAGAGAGCAAACAGAAAGGATATTCATTAACTCCCTAATACACACACACAGACACACACACACACACATATATATATATATATATATATATATATATGTATGTGTGTGTGTGTGTGTGTGTGTGTGTGTGTGGACAAAGAAACTGATGCAATTGCAAAGAGTTTCCACCGCTTTGCACACACAGCCAACTAGCATGGCACAGCACTACCGATCTCGGGTGAGTGATCCAGGAAAGAATGGCACGCGGAGAGTGAGAGGCGTATTGTTCCTAGCCAGCTGGAATCAGGACATTGCTATACCGTGTGCCCTGGCACTACAGTCTCCTGTAAAAAGTGCTGCCACTACCATCACCACATGCTCAGCCATGCTAACACTGGCCCAGTGACATGAAGACTCGCATCTATATGAAGCATTCATTGTCCTTATAAAACAATCTTAACACTTAACCATATACTGTAAGGCTGTGTGTGTGTGTGTGTGTGTGTGTGTGTGTGTAGTTTGACGGTGTCAAAAGCCTATTTTCCTCTCACAACTAACAATAACTTCTTACAACCTTTAACTGAATAACTTCAAGTTATTGTTATTTATTTATAATGCTAGTCCTTGCTATGCTACACTCAAATGGTGTCATGGGTACCGTGCTTCTGAGGTAAATACCAGATGAAACAGCCATGAAGCTGTGATTTCTAGCTAACATGCCCACTTAGCAATTGCTGTTAAGGTGCAATTTTAGTCATTTCAAGTAATTTACGCACATATCTGAGAGAAATATCGATATTCCAGAAAGTTCTGTCTCAGTTCCAGTGTCACTCTGTTTCACATTGTTTGTAAACACTTAGCGGTTACATGGAAGCTAGCTAAATCATTAGATGCAGCGATTAGCTTGTTTATTTACAGGTTGACTCACAAGCATATTGTGTGTTTGTCTTTGCCTTTTTAAAAAAAAGTATAAACTGTACTAAAGCAATACTATAGCTTAAATATCCGGTTGAAATTAGGTCATGAGTGACCTGAGTGGAAATCTTTGTCATTTATACCTCATAAATTATTACAGCACATTGAATAGATTTATTGCCCCTTATATTCATTCCTACAATGTTTGACTAAATATTTTAATACTAATTACTAATTTTCTGTAAAATTCTGTATTTCTTTTTTTTCACTTATTCCAAATGAGTGTAGCTCGCCAACCAAGACCTGTTTAGTGTACGAAGATTCAATCGTTTCCTTAATTTTTCTCTAGAGCTATGAAGCTAATGTAGCTAAACTGTAATAGAAGTCTCAAAACAAAACGAGTTCTTCAGTGATATCACTTACATTAGGACAGAATATGATTTACTGTCTATAATCTGTAAAAATTGTAACTGAACATTGTATTGTTATTGGGACAAAGATTTTGGACAACAGGAATCACACAACACACACACACAGCAGGATAACACAGGCTAAAGCGAAGAGGTTATGCAAGCATTCATTCATTCATCTTGCCATCAATATTGGTCAGGGTCATGTCGGATCCAGAGGAAAACCGGGAACAGTGGGTGTTTGAAAGGCAGCTTGGTTGAAAATTTTTATTATATTTACTAGGCGCCATTTTCCAAAGTTTTAAGATGGAACTATACTGGGAAGCTGAAAGGTATCCAGATGACAATACACAATGTTATACTTGTGCTCACCATTTACTCTTTTTTTTTTTTACCAGAGACCAAAAAAGAAATTTGCCCCTTTTTTTTTTGTCACACTCCACAGTGGTGGTTAATATGAAGCTCATGTAAAAGTAGACGCTCAATACTTTTTCAAGAATTTGTAGTACAGTGGAACCTCGGCATACGAATTTAATTCGTTCTGGAGGCGAAAATCTGTATTGCGATATGAATTTTCACGTAAGAAATAATGTGAATGCAGATAATCTGTTCCAGCCACCCAAAAATCTTACCAATTTCCAACAACATAATCATATTTTTGCAAGCATTCCATGTCAAGGGTCCTCACAGGAAGTCGTGCCACCAAGCTTGGCTAAAAATAGAGCACACCACCCATGCCAGCAATCTGTGGCATGGTTGGTCAAAACAAAAAAAAACTAAAAAAATAACTAAAAAAAAATAACTATTTCTGTTTTCACCTAGCTACTAGGGGCAATATTTTTCTAGAAAAGTTCCCCAAAACGGTTAGTTTTCTTTTCACACAGATGTTTCTATCTTCAAAGTAAACGGTGATGGTAAATCTTGCAACCCATTTCTGTTCTCTGAGATGCCTTAAGTGCTTATTCATAAGCATCTAAAATCCATTATATTCATCCACTAAAATTCTTATCCCAAAGAGGTTATCTGAAGAGAAATAAAAACTTCTCACACTGAAAGTTAACAGAGTCCTGACTAATTTTATATCAGACTTGTGGCTGTATAATAATTCATTGTTTATATTGATAGAAAATCAATTAATCCGATTTAAAGCCAATTTCCATTCAGCTGGTTGAATGAACTCCAGTGTACTGATAAAGAGGGTTAAAACCCACTAAACTGTTTTTGAACAATTTTTTTTATTTTATTTCTGTGCTTTTTCTGTGTAGCATTTTTCTGACTTTTAATAAATGGCAACATGTCTTAGCAGATAAACAGCATGTTTTACTCGAGGTGCATTTGTAAACCTGGGTGAGATAATGGGGTTGCAAGTTCAGTACAGGTATGGTCTTTGTGTATGTGTCACTGTATGCTTACACACATCTGCCCTTAAGTGTTTAACCCTGAGGACAGGTACAGGAAAGTAGAACTATACAAAATCTCTAACTTTGATCAGCCAGTCTGCTATTATCATGTATTACAGTATATTATCAGCATTAGTTTGAATATTTCTATACTATATTACTATGGAATGTAACAGCACATAGTGAGGTAACAATCACATGCTCTAGTGCTCATTCTGGGCTCAAACGTAGCGTGCATTGAATTGTTATCCTACTTATATTCCAAAAACTCCAGCTTGGATCAGGGCTCAGTGGCTGCACAGAGGAAGAGAGCGCACTCATCGCTGTCCTCTGTCCAGGCAAATTTCCCTCCAGTTCCTGCTTGGTGGTTTGCATTCCAAATAGCTTTAACAATGTGTGTTTAGGGCATGCTAACTTCAGCAGGGTGTACAGTCGATATGTACTCGTGCAGTTTTAATATTTACACACGATTCTAGATGTTGCAAAAATGTGACTGCAGATATGAACATGTAAGGTGTAGAGATTAAACAAGATCATTCAAGAGCAAATTTGGCCTTGGTGATGGAGATGCAGGGGAACAGTGAGCTGTGTTAGAGCAGATAAACACCTAAGCAAGTGTTAATCAGAGGTCTATAGAGAAAAGTACATCACATGTAGTTTTAGCCATACCTAGCATGATAAGGTTATATAGGATAAGTGTGCAGGATAAATCTTTTCATTTATTTTAAGACTTCGTACAATTCAGGTTTACCATAAATATCTTATTATTATCTACAGTATTATATATCTGTATTGACAGACTGACTGATTTTATGAAACAGAAAAAAATAATGTAGCAGAAAGGTCAGCAATTAAAAAAAAAAAAAAGATCTTGCAGCGAGTCCAGTTTTCTAAGCATGACCCAGCCCGGCTTCTCTAGCAGATCATCTGTTTCAGTTTATTCAGTCGCTTGCATATATGTAAACTATTCTAAGCTAAGCTAAAGGAACTCATCAGAGCACAGAAAGCTAGAAAGGTCAGAAAACAAAGTTAAAAAAACAAAAAAAAAATTATAGAATAGGTGAGATAGAGATATGAAGCTAATGTGGGAATATGACACATTTACTTTAATAATTCATTCATTCATTTTTAGCAACTGCCTTATCACATATCCACAGTAGATTAAATGATTGATTTGTTTTTGTTTTGGAAAACAGATCCAGCTACAAAGAAGGATAATAATTGTGAGAGAGGGCGGGATTGTACAAAAGTGAGAGGGGTTGAGCAAGAGTGAGTGGGATTTGGTAAGAGATGCTGGGATTGTATGGGAGTGGGCGGGATTTATGGAAGAATAGGTGGGATTGAGGAAGAGTGATCAGGATTTGGCAAGAACTGGTGGGATTGTGTGGTAGTGGGCAGGATCGTGCAAGAATGGGTGGCATTAAGTAAGAGTGTTCAGGATTTGGCAAGAGTTGGTAGGATTGGGTGGGATTTGTGGAGGAATGGGTGGGATTGAGAAAGAGTGGGTGGGATTTGGCAAGAGCAGGTGGGATTGTGTGGGAGTGGGCGGGATTGAGCATGCATGAGTGGGATTAAGCAACCATGGTCTGGACTTGGCAAGAGTGGGTGGGATTGGTTGGGAGTGGGCGGGACTGAGCAAGAATGGGTAGGAATGAGCAAGAGTGGTCAGAATTGTGCAAGAGTGGGTGGGATTGTGTGGGAGTGGGCAGGATTGAGCAGGATCGGGTGGGATTGAACAAGAGCGGTTGGGATTGGTGAAACCCAGACCTCTATGTCAGCATTTCCATTGAACTATTAAAAAAGTGGCAATGTAAAGCACCACTGCAAAACAAAAACACTGCAAATTGTCATTCTATTCCATATTTCATTCCAGTCCACTAATTTGATTGGACAAGTGATGTTTCTCTGTTTGTATCACTTTGCTACTCTGTGTATGCTATATAAAATATCAAATTTGTCAATAATTTTTTCCACTGAAATTGTTACTACACTTAATACAGGCTGTCAATCAGTCTGTGTTGGCATGGCAACACAACTTTCTATCTCGAGCAAAAATAAAACAAAACATTTTGCCATATCTGAAAAATGTTTCTAAAAAAAGGTCAATGACATATTATATTAATTTCACACTTACTATAATCACACTCTTAAATAAATCATTAATGGTTAAACAATTAAATCAATCACTATTCTATCATGTTCGATGCTTATCTGGACCTTTGGAAGCAAGGAATTTTATGTAACTGGACCTTTGTAGTTAAATATCTCTGATCTATAGCTTTGTTCTGTTGACTTGTTGACTCACCAAATTTGAATGGGGACTATCACGACCTTTTCGGTGACATTATGCTTTTGTCACACAGGGATGTGTATGAGGTGATGCTGCAGCTCTACGGATTAGAAATGACATCCCTAAAGCTCTTTTATTGAAATTTTATTAATCAATCACTGTAGATTTGTAGTAAGATCACCGGTAAATGCCGTGGGACATCATGGATCATCGTAAGAGTAGAACAGAAACGAAATGTAAAACAATGAAATCTTGAAACAAACATGCATCAAATTAAATAGAACTGAACAAAGATGTAAACAAACTCCATTTGTTTTACCACACAGATTTAAAAAAAAAAATACAAAAGGAAAAGAAATGAACTGGAATCCGTCTTCAGCAATCACCTGTACAACAGGCAGACTTCTGGCTAATTACCCAGCAGCCACCACAGAGCTGTCAGTGTGATAACATGTAGTTAATTGCAAGGAAAGAAAGTAAAGATGTTTAAGGTAGAAGCCTCTGCAGCCTTTACAATCCTATAATAACGAATAGCTTTTTAAAGCAGCTGGATGCAGCAAAACAGCACAGAAGCAATAAAGTATACAAAGCAAATTGACTATTCTGTCCATCACTCAGCAATCTGACACTCCCACACTGTCCTAACCTGTTTTGGGTTTTTTTTGTACCTAAAAATATACAGTATTTCCTTTAAATGTATTATTGGTTACTGCTTTTTAAAGGAATACTCTAGCACATTCAACTTAATATCTATACCGATCAGGCATCAGGTGTGTTCCCGGTCTGCAGTGGTCAGTATCTATCAAAAGGAAGGAACAGTGGTGAACCGGCGACAGGGTCATGGGCGGCCAAGGCTCATTGATGCACGTGGAGAGTGAAGGCTGGCCCGTGTGATCTGATCCAACAGACGAGCTACTGTTGCTCAAATTGCTGAAGAAGTTAATGCTGGTTCTGATAGAAAGGTGTCAGAAGACACAGTGTACGACGGGTCAGGGCTGTTTTGATAACAAAAGGGGGACCAACACAATATTAAGCAGGTGGTTATAATGTTATGCCTGGTCAGTGTATATACTGCGTCTATAGCTTATGTATGATTACCACTGACTTTACCGACAAAAGTCCACAAAAGTACCACAGACTGTACTGAGAAAATAATATAAAATATGTTTATCAGAAACTCATTTATAATGAAAGTCTACGGGCAGTTGTTGAATTCTGTCAACTGTTTAAAATACAAAGAGAATCTGAGATATTTTTATAGTATAAAGTATAGTATAAAGTATTTTTGTAGTGTAAATTAAATCTAAAGGGTAGAGATTAATTTACAAATAACTTTGATTAAAGAAATCCTGAATGCTTTACCATACATCTGAAATTTACTGGCAGAATTAAACAACTGCCCTTAGAATTACATTGCACAGAAATATATTTATGTTAATGGAGGTTTTTTCTTTTCCCTTTCTCAATTAAAGGAACTTCGATGTTATACGAAATCTGTAGTAATCCTACATACTCTACAAATACAGAAAATAGACAATAGACTGAGAAAGTGCTGGAGTATGCCTTTAAGACAAATCTTTAGTATCACTGAAGCTTTTTATAACGTTTGAAATGCTATTGAAATGATAGAAACCTCAATCCATGAGCTTATTTAAACCATTTGAAAAGTACATTCAGCTCCAGAAATATTGGCACCCTTGGTAAAGACAGGGGAAATGGTTATGAAGAAGGTTTTAGTGGTTAATTAATGTAGCATAATGCTACAGAGAAAATATGACAGAAATTAAACCTTTGGACAAAGTAAAGTGACTCATAAATGCTTCATTAGTTCTAATAATGTGAGTAAATGCATGATTAAGCTCTTGTTATTTAATTATAGGTAATGAACCATTTATAGGTACAGACAATTGATTCAACCAAGAAAAAAATAGCTTAATTAACCTTCTATTGTGTTCCTTAACAATAATGTGTTACCAGAAGCCCTTATCAAAAATGCCATCTTCACCAAAACTAAATGTGGCATAAATATTGGTACTCCTAGAAATTCTTCTGAACAAAATTTAACAAACGCTGTAATGTTCTCATTAATGTGTTACCTTTGTTTAAGTTCAACTGAGTGTTTAGGAGCTCTTCAACCAAGCTGTCAACCGTGGCTTCCTGTTTCACTGTGGTATAAATATGAGGTGACACAGAAGCCAGACGCTTTTGGTCATTCATCAACATGTAGAGGAGAACACAGGAGTGAGACAAAAATGAGACCAAAGTGTGTTGACCTTCAGAAATCAGGTAATGGTTATACAAATACAATAAGGTTTGTGAACACCTGACCTAATTATCACAGACATATGTTCTTGTTAAACATCGCAGTCTAGATTTCATAATTTCCTTGCTGTTATTATAACCTCCACTCTTCTTCTGGAGTGGATTTTGGAGTGTAACTATGGGAATTTGTGTTCATTCAGCTATAAAAAGAGCGGTAGTGAGATCAGACACTGATGCCTGGGGTGCAGTCAAATCTCAAGGTTTCGAAGTTTCCAGTCCATCATAGAGGTGTTCAGTGGGAGTGAGGTCAGTTTTTCCACTCCAGCCTTGGCTAAGCATGTCTTCATGGTGCTCACTTTGTGCACAGATACATTGTCATGATAGAACAGGTTCCCAGTGAAGGGAAATTGTAACACTACAGCATACAACATCTTCCTATACAATTGTGTGCTTCCAATTTTATGGGAAAAGTTTGGTGAAAAAGAACATATTGGTGTGATAAGAGCCTTTGGCCATATATCATAACCATATACACCGATCAGGCATAACATTATGAGCAGTGACAGGTGAAGTGAATAACACTGATGATCTCCTCATCATGGCACCTGTTAGTGGGTGGGATATATTAGGCAGCAAGTGAACATTTTGTCCTCAAAGTTGATGTGTTAGAAGCAGGAAAAATGGGCAAGGATTTGAGTGAGTTTGACAAGGACCAAACTGTGATGGCTAGACGACTGGATCAGAGCATCTCCAAAACTGCAGTTCTTGTGGGGTGTTCCCTGGTCCATAGAAGGAACAGTGGTCAACCAGCGACAGGGTCATGGGCAGCCTAGGCTCATTGATGCACATGGGAAGCGAAGGCTGGCTCGTCTGATCCGATCCAACAGATGAGCTACTGTTGCTCAAATTGCTGAAGAAGTTAATGCTGGTTCTGATAGAAAGGTGTCAGAATACACAGTGCATGACGGATCAGGGCTGTTGTGGCAGCAAAGGGGGGACCAACACAATATTAGGCTGGTGGTCATAATGTTATGCCTGGTCGGTGTATTTGAAAATACACATCCATTGTTGGGAAAAATTTATGAAGATTAAAACAACCAGAGCTGTAACCATACCATAATGACCACAGAGTCTGATTTTGTCCTGCTGTCAGTTGACCTGAACAGAAGAGTCCACAAGAGAGGATCCTGACTCATCTGGAAAGATCATGTATACACTGAATACACTGCTTTAATTTCTCTAAACTAATCAAGCAAGAAGGGATAAAAATGTTGGTTGTAAAGAACTGACCGTACTCGCACTAATAAAGGTGGCTTTTTAAAAATAAATATTTTTAATTCTTTCAAAATAAATGTCGGGTAAAGGTTAGATGTTTTTTTTAAATCCCATCTTTACCCAGATGCCAGTAATTCTGGAGCTGCCTGCTTTATCTCAGGCTGATATTTGAGGTTGATATGGAAGAACCAGTGAGCATAGTGACCTGAATGCAGATAAACAAGGTCAAAGGACAAAACCGAGACATCCGCAAGATACATATACTCTCCATTTTCCCCTCTTTCTTTCTGCCTTTCTATTGCCATCTCACACATGCATGCAAATATGCACAAGAGCAAAATGCAGTGCATGG
>JAUCMX010000004.1:24559714-24564714 GCA_033459395.1 Hemibagrus guttatus
TGTTTGATGTGACGGCAGACTGGCCAAACCTGTGTGACTGTGAGCTCAAATATCATTCCAAACACACAAACTCACCCATAAACACATTCTCATATGCACACAAATGACCGCATATACAGAAGACAAGAGGCTAAACAAAGGTGTGTTAGATCAAACACACTCATTAGTGACACGCCCTCACTTTCGGTGTACACTTTTTTCCCCCTTCGTGTCTTTCGGCCTCGCTTTGGCTCGTTCTCGATGATATTTGCGTCACTCTGCATTCTTGCCTTCTCTCACTCAAATGCATATAACCATGTTTCTTTGTTCTCTCTCTCGCTCTCTCTCTCTCTCTCTCACACACACACACACACGCGCCCCACACACACACACACACACACACACACGCATACACGCACAGGGCCTTGCAGAGACAGCTGTCCCTCACAGGCACAGAGGCACTGAAATAGAAAAGGAGAGTGGGGCCATAACAATGGCTTATTATGAATGTCAGTAGTCATCTTCTATTCTGCTCTTCTCTCGATACACATAGGCAAGGCCCTCTCACACACACATACACACACACACACACACACACACACACACACACACACACACACACTAGCTAGCTTAGCACACAGGTTCTGTGGTAAAAAGTCATATCATACCAGCCAGTCTGTAATGTAATGCTTGGCCCAATTTTTTCAGAAACCTTCATGCAAGTCTCTTATTAAATTTGACCCCACACTACAACAGATATATTAGAGCTCATAAACAGGCTGTGTATTTTGCATGATATAGACATCTCAGTCTGAATCTCCAAGCCTGTCACGCCTCTCAAACAAACCTGAACACAAAGGTCCTTACCTCTGGGGCATTATGGAATTTTGTCAAGTTTTGAAACTAGTGAGCTTTCATTCAGTACATTAGCTTCGAAAACAAGCACAAGCTTCACCAGGATGTATTCCCACCCAGTTAAAATTAAAGGGTAAGGAAAAAATCCAAGGATGGAAATGGAAATTTACCAGAAAGACTTCGTTATTTGTTGTATTAATAACTAGTGTATATATTTTTTCCACCATAAGGTGATTGCTGGACAGTTAGTCAAACAAGAATTATATAACAGCTGTGATATGACTGTATTTAGAGGCATTTATTTAAAAAAAACACACACACACCATATCTTCATATGTCCTATTTTGACCTACTGGTATCTAAGCCTAATGATTTAGCTCCTTATCTTAAGAAAACAACTTTTAAAACCTCAAAAAAGGAATAAAAAATGGCCTTTCTGGATATCCGTGACAAAGAGAACATATTATCTAATACAAAGTATGAACTAAATGACTTCATAAGAGTGTTGAGGATTTTTAAATGAGAAACATTATCTATCACATGGATAGCATTTCCCTAGCTATATTCAAATTTCAATTATATTCCAGTTTGTTTGTTATTTGAAGCTATTGATGATAAAATTCCACCTCATATGACTAACTATAGCTGTAATAACATCGTAAAGATTACATCACTGATTGCTCTGTTGATTATTAGCTCCAGTGCAATGGCATTAAACATCATCGGGATTGATATTTACTTGAAAGTGTAGAATCTATGAGGCAGAAGCATCATTATATACACCTGAATGCACAGAAAATGCTTTCTCTGTGTGCGGCACTGGGATCCAGTCAGTCAAATAAAGCCATTGTTGTGTTCTCTGACACTCTCGGTTTCTCTTTTGCATATGCACGGGCGATACGGGAAAGGCACACAGTGCCCCTCCCTACAAAGCCTCTGAGCAGCTCAGACGAGTATTGGTAGTGCAAACATGCTGCACACACACACACACACACACACACACACACACACACACACACACACACACACACACACACACACACAGGGAAATGCAAGAGGAAGTCTAGAGAGGAGACAGGGATAGGTATAGCATGTGGCTATGTAACTAAGAGACTTAGAGAGAGAGAGACAGACAGAGAGAAAGAGAGAGAGTTTCGACTCCTGTTCCCTCCCTCACTCTCTTATTCTTTCCCATTCTCTCTGTCCAAAAAAAACACGTCTAAAATCTAATGATTTCCCAGACGACTTTCCCAGTGACTATGAAACAGTGGACATAAAAAAGGATTATATGGAGTACATGACACTCCCAGTACCACTAATTGACAGTCAAATCTTTGCATGGTCAGGCTGAGTTACGTTCATCTACGCCAAGAGCTTCCTTAGCATTTCCCTATGCAGGCAGCTTTAACCTAGCCCTGAAACTCATGAAAGGGAAAGACATTCACCAGTCGCTAAGAGACTGTCAGAGACAATATGATGCACATTTCAACGTGTGCTCAATGAAAGTTTTAAAGAGCTGAACTTTTCAAACAGAATGATATAGTACGGTTCAGTATTGGGTTAGATTCAAGATTCATTTTTTCAAAAGTTTTAGCTAAGTACATCTGATACCCTGAGACTTCATTTATTTGACTTCTTTCATGTTTGTAGATGTGCATTTTGTATTTATGGGGTAGTATGGGTGAGAAGTGGGTGTAACAGACAGGACAGTAGAGACGGTGAGACAAAACAATAGGAAAGACAGGACAAGAAAATGGACGTGACATGAACATGGTACTTATCAGGACGGTGGATGGGGTGGAGGTATGGATTAGTTGGTATGCCACTTTGAGTTAATTAATGTAATACACCGACTGAGTTCTTCCATTGTTAAAGTTATTGAGTCGATTATCAGGGTTTTTTTCTGATGTGTGATATTAAGGTTGATTTCCGGTTTGTTAGTATTATTTTCTTGGTGGTGGTTTAGTGTTGTAAAAAGATCTGTCGTGTTTTCCATGGTGATGTTGATCCTACGTGCATCTCCAAATAAGGGTAAAGTGGCATGGTGGGATTTAGAAAGCAATGAGGCCATGCCTCTTCACTGAGACTGACAGCCACAGAGGCCACACCTCTATTAATGAGACTCACAGTCACATAAGCCACACCTACTTCACCAAGACTGACATTCACAGAGGCCACACCTCGATCACTGAGACTGACAGGTAAGGAGGCCACACCTCCTTCACTGAGACTGACAGACATGGAGGCCACACCTCCTTTTCTGAGACTGACAGGCAAAGAGACCACACCTCCTTCACTGAGACTGACAAGCACAGAAGCCACACCTCCTTCACTGAGACTGACAGACATGGAGGCCACACCTCCTTTTCTGAGACTGACAGGCAAAGAGAACACACCTCCTTTACTGAGACTGACATTCACAGAGGCCACACTTCTTCAATGAGCCTCACAATCACATCATTTCTGTTTCTGAAAGCTTGATAATCTGAATTAAATAGTTCTGCTTGCTAAAATGACTTTTAAAATGCATCTCTAATAATACTATTGACTCAGAAAGATACTAGTGCAAGTGTGAAAACTAGCTAACCGGGTGGATTCATGGTATTCAGCAAAACTCATACCCACATCTACAGTTTATCTGTACAAAGCCTTCATTAAAGGCTTTGTATATGAAATAGAAAACTGCAATAGCTGTGTTTATCTTGCTGCTGTGTGCTAGCAATGAATTCCTCCTACGGAGTTATGTTTAAGATGTTAGGAAATTGTTGAGAAGTGTGAAAGTGCCTGACTTGATTGTAGTGGTCATAAAAAAAAAAATGTAGTGTGTATAATCCAGCAATCATGTGTCTCTTATTTTCTCATGTGCAACTATTTCTCTGCTCTTCACTGCTTTGTAGTCGTCAGTTCCACGTACTAGATAGATGCAGATGCTGCAGTTTTGGAGATGTTCTGATCCGGTCGTCTAGCCATCACAATTTGGCCCTTGTCAAACTCACTCAAATCCTTACGCTTGCCCATTTTTCCTGCTTCTAACACATCAACTTTGAGGACAAAATGTTCACTTGATGCCTAATATATCCCACCCACTAACAGGTGCCATGATGAGGAGACCATCAGTGTTATTCACTTCATAATGTTATCCCTGATCTTTGCATATTCTGTATGGTGCATTCTAGCTTTAACATGAAGTCTGTTGTGTTGAATTGATCTATCTTGTATTGTAGAATCACACTGTGATAGTTTCACTGAGAACCATTTAAAGCCTATAAGCCAGCAGTGCAGTCACTGAGGATGTATTGTGTGTCTGGATTCAACAGCGGTGCATGTAGACAGTGTGTAGTTCAGTGTTACTGAGACATTCATGCATCTCAATACGTCAGTAAAGATCTCTGTGCTAATGCAGCTTCATCAAAATGTGGACATCGAGTGCAGGAGTCAGTTAGAGTCTAATGTAGATTAGATGTGTGTGTGTGTGTGTGTGTGTGTGTGTGTGTTTTGTATAAGAGAGATTATCTTAGTGTTTACATGAATAAGGTTATTGTACTCTTTGTGTGTTGTGTGTAATATGCATCTCTGCCAGTGTCTGAAAGTGTTAAGTGTGTGTGTGTTTACATTCTATGTTCCCTCAGTATGTTTAGCATATATACAGTACATGTATATTTGAGTAAATCAGGATGTATAGCTCCTATGCTGACGTGTTTATATGTAGATAATCACATTTTCCGCAAGACATGCCAGTAATCAGTTCTCAAGTAGCTCAAGGAAGGCTGTAATCTTATTTTGGACAAATAAATGGCATTGGTTCTTCACAGAGTGTTCTATCCCACAATTCAAGTGTCACTGTAAACCGTGATGTACACTGTGATGTGCCAAAAGTTTTGGGACACGCCTCCAAATCATTGAATTCAGGTGTTGTTTTTCAAGGGTTGGGCTTAGCCCCTTAGTTCCAGTGAAAGGAACTCTTAATGTTTCAGCATACCAAGACATTTTGGACAATTTCATGCCCCCAACTTTGTGGGAACAGTTTGGACATGGATGAGTGAGTTTGGTGTGGAGGAACTTCATAGAGTCCTGACCTCAACCTGATAGAACACCTTTGGGATGAATTAGAGCAGAGATTGTGAGCCAGGCCTTCTCGTACAACATCAGTGCCTGACCTCACAAAT
>JAUCMX010000004.1:24569714-24613107 GCA_033459395.1 Hemibagrus guttatus
TCCCAGCTCCACCCACCAGCGAGAGAGGGTCGGAGGAGAAGAGCGGTACACCTCTAATCCATCCATACACCATGGCAGATGCGCTGAATTCTGGACTATTTATATAAATATAACAAATGCTTGACACGAATAATATCTAAATACTATAATTGCAGGTTAAAATCACTTGGAGAGGGTAAGGTGTGGTCCTCCAGTGCTCCTAATCTGGGCAAGTCCCCCAAACATGCTCCTATAACTGGTGGCTTCTCCAGTCTCAATGAGATGGGTGAGTTAGAGTTAATAGATTCGTGTTGTTGAGATAAAAATTCCTACCAGGAGTTCAGTGATATTCAAAAGAGCTTGCAATTTTTCTTTGCAAAATTACTGCAGATTTTCTGCAGGTTTGGGCCAAGACACATCATGTGACATCATCATAACACACATTCCGTCCAAGTCTTCTTCTTTTCGCGTGCTTTGAACATGAGTACAGCTCTCATAGAAAGTAATAACATACGTGTCTTTACACTGGTAGGAGTGTAAAAGAAGAATCCTGTGCTTGTGGTTTCACCCATTGAAATAGTTTTTCTCCAAAAAGCACAAAAGCTTTGCAATGTTTCAAAATGCTGGTGCAAAATCAAGCTGTTTTGTCACAACAATTACAAAAAATCTTGGAAAATACTTAAGGGACTGGGTTATTCTTATACATTTCAGTTGCTATGGCAACAGCTTAAGCAAAAACGTGTAATTGTTCATATGCTGAAGTTATCTGTATGGAGATGTTTATTTAGCATTTTCAGAAAGAGTCTCCGATGTCAGGAGACCGTGTTAAAGAATTATACAAAGAATCGGTTAAATTGACCTTTTTTTTGTTGCAGAAACATGTATTTGATAGGAACACATGTCAGGATTAAGGATTAGAGTCGCTGTAATGTTTGAGTTGTGTCTCAAGTTGCTTGACAACAAACTAGAAATTTCTCCAATGTTAATCAAAATTATAAACTAACATTGCGATCAAGAATTTATTTTAAATAAAAGAAGGGATCTAATACCCCAGGATCCATTCTCTGTAGGAATTCAGTGTAATCTCTCATGTCTGTAGAGGAACAGTGTGAGCTCGAGGAGCGATTGGCTCCGGAGGGAAGTAGCAACGGAGCGACAGAGGATGCCAGCCACGCATGGACGGGTGTAGGGCCTGGAGTGGGTTCCCAGGATTCTTTGCGGCGCTGCAATCAGAGGAAGAAGAGTGACATTGTACTGCTAGGCTGCGCCTCCATCTTGGCTGCCGTGGGCTTCGGCTCAGATCTGCTCCAGCTGGGACGACTGCAGGTAAAAACACACCTGCCTTTCAGATAACATTCCTACCTTATAGACTCACCCACATTCATTTAACACACAGCAAGTTACATCACACATTTTCACAGTTTTCACTAATTTCACAAAAGTTGCAGTGTACTTTCTTTCTTTCTTTCTTTCTTTCTTTCTTTCTTTCTTTCTTTCTTTCTTTCTTTTTCCCCCTTTTCCCCCCTTTCCCCCCTTTTCCCCCCCCCTGCCTCCCTCCCCCCCTCCCTCCCCCCCCTCCCTCCCTCCCTCCCCGCCTCCCTCCCTCCCTCCCTCCCTCCCTCCCTCCCTCCCTTTCCCTCCCCTCCCTCCCTCCCTCCCTCCCTGCCTCCCTGCCTTCCTCCCTCCCTGCCTCCCCCCCTCTCCCTCTCTCCCTCCCTCCCCCCCTCCCTCTCTCCCTCTCTCCCTCTCTCCCTCCCTCCCTCCCTGCCCCCCTTCCCTCCCTCCCTTTTTTCCCCCCTTTTTTCTATCTATCTATCTATCTATCTATCTATCTATCTATCTATCTATCTATCTATCTATCTATCTATCTATCCATCCATCCATCCTTCTTTGGGTCAAGATATGTCCTGTGACATCACAACACGCATTCAGCCAAACTGTCTTTATTCACATGTATTAAACAGTACAGCTCTCATAGAAAGTAAATAAATGTCTTTACTGGTAGGAGTTTAAAAGAAGAATCCTGTGCTTGTGATTTCACTAATTAAAGTAGCTTTAGCTTCAGGTTAACTCTCCAAAAACGCCTTTTGACATCCTGGAGGTACTGTCTAATGTAAATCTAAAGGTCAAGCAGTGGAAGACTTGATTAGCAATCAGTACTGTCAGAGTGAGACAGGAGGTTTTGATCTCTGGTCAGAGTGGTCAGGATGCAGGAACTGACCCAGCTCTTCAGTGAGATCACACAGCCTTGTGTATGTGCTTGTAACTTTAAAACCAAAAGAGGAGAAAGTCAGTAGTGTTATCCTAGGTGTTAAACATCATTCTGCAGTTTTGTTTGACCAAAAAAATAAATAAATAAAAACATTTGTTAGAAATGTTTGTTCTTATTTACATGTCACATTTAAGCTGAATAATTGATTGTTCATTAATTCACTAGTACAATATATATTTTATTATCTTGTGCATGTGTATGTGTGTGTGTGTGTGTGCATGTGTGTGTGTGCAGGTAAGTCAGGACGAACAGGATTCACGTGAGGAGAGAAAAAAGAAGGAAGGTCTGTTTCAGCGTACTGGCCGATTTCCCGGGGTAGCACCTCACCCCCAAGCCGTACACTGTCCCTGTCTCTGTCTCACAACCGCCATCATCATGAGTCTGCACTGCCCTGCCTGGACCCGTCTCCTTCTGTCACACTCCTGTCCCTCTCCTCTCTTTCTGACTGCAACTCCACTAAATCCCTGCTGCCCTCAGACCCGGACGATCTGATCCCAAGTCCGAGCAGCACCATGCCCTGTCCAGCTCCCGCTCTAAACCCCCTGCTGGACCTGCGAGCAGAGAGTTTCAAACGGGAGCCTAACCAGTCACTCACACCCACCCACGTCTCCGCCACCATGGCTGTGAACCGCGGGCACCGACGCACGCCGTCTGACGGTGCCATTAGACCTCGTGCACAGACAGTGACAGGGCACCAACGGACGCCCTCGGACGGCTGCATGCCAATTCCTCCCATTACACCCACTAACACACCACACACAGGTGAGTCAGCAGGAATCAGTGTCAACTAGATATTAACACAGTGCCACAATCTGTATCTGTGAGCTCTATATCCATAACTGTCACTGCCAAGTGCTCCAAATAACCTGTTTGCATTTATTCCTGACATGGATTTGGCTTAAACTTTCTTTCTTTCTTTTTTGCTTTCTTTCTGCTTTTGTTCTGATAGGTTCTCGCGACACTCTAGACATCCCTCGTCTCCCGGACCCATCCACAATCTACCCCGCAGTGCATCGACGTAAACCTCCTCCTTCTTCAGAATTCCAGACCGGAACCCTCGAACGGCCGAAGACATTGGAGTTTGCCCCGCGTCCTCGTCCCACCCCCGCCCGAGCGCGTCCAGACCCGTGGAAGCTGTCATCACTGTCGCGGACACTCAGCTCATCACCAGGGAGCAGCTGTGACAGTCCACTAGGCTCTGGAGACAGCGGGGTCAGCGCAGGAGCCACCGCTGGCCGCCAAACTCTCCTGGACATGGACATGGAGGGCCAGAGCCAGGACAGCACAGTGCCTCTATGTGGGCAGCACTCACAAGCCACACTGTGTGGGCAGCATTTCTCATAAAATCCCAGGAAACCTCTGTTATAACTAGGGCGTCTGGCCTCATTTACATGGCCAGTATATTCCCTAGAGCTATGAATCTCCTAGCTCTGTCCCGCATATCTCATGGAGGCCATTGTGGATGGTGTCTCTATTAGACCGAATATCCCAGAAACCATGACGATCCCTCACAGCGTGAGAGTGTGAGATACGTACTCAGCAGCAAAAACAACAAAATCACCTGGAGCGCTGTGGATTATTTTTCATAGCCACTGCAGTGAAGCGCAGTCTCAGAGCTGCAGCACTTTTATGAGCTCCATAAAAGTAAAGGTCAAATCCTACTGCTTGCATCATTCCCCCTATAGATTGTTCAATAAAACTCTCTTTTTTAAATAACCAGGTAATATGTATGTGATGAATTGCATTAGCAAAGCCATTCCTTTGATACTGCATTTTCTGGACAATAGGTTGCCCATGATAGAAAGACAGACCTTCCTTAATTATGAAAAAAAAAAAAGATATATATTCAGTTTGCTTTTAATTATTCACAAGAATCATTTTTTTATTATAAATCATAAAAATAAATAAAAAAATAAATAACCGTAGTCCTTCTAAAAAACAATATTGCTATAGCCTGCTTTAGCTTTTGTCCCTTTACAGTTACCAAAAGGTCAGGGCTGTATTGTGTGAGGTTTTTTTTTTTTTTTTTTTTTTTTTTATTTATTTTTTTTTATTTATTTTTTAAAATCTTTGCTACACTCTTGATTCCTCTGTCTTGGCTACTGAAGTCATTATATAGCAATTACATGCTTGAATCCTTGTAGTACATCTCCCTCATGTGACATTCAAAATATCTCATCACACAGGAATGATGTATTACATTTAATCCAGTAACTGTAAAGCAAAAAACCCCACAGATTTTATTCATTCACAGCCTTTTGGGGGGAAAAAAAGCAGAAAAAAATCCTACCTTTTCTTACAGGAGCTGTAATGGCTGTGTCAAGCTAATAATTTATAACACTAAATTTATTTTTTATTTCCGCATTTCTTTATTTTGTTGCTTTTTTTTAATTGTTCATTATTTAGTGAATATTTTCTAAATCTTTTTGTATTTTACGCATTCAATTGTTCCATGTCACTTTGGATATCATGATACAATGAATCCAAATCCTAAAAAAAATGACCTATTTTTAAAATATTGTAATATTTGGAAACTTGGTGATATTTCACACCCTAAGTGAAAGCTTATGAGATGTGGTTTTTTTTTTTTTTGCACATTAATTTGCACAGAAAGATTTTCCCACGCTTACTTAGAGTTAAAAATTGACCAATACATGTTTAGGGGCGGAGTCTTGTGAATGGTTTTAGTAACTGAAATCTGCCATAAGAACACGTTTAATGTGCATAAAGCTCCATAAAGCTTGGAGTTGTAAAGTATAGCGATTACAATGCACCATAACTGGCTGTGTTATCATTAGATTCTAAAATAATAATAATAGGAGAACAATGTGGGGCTTATAGTCCAGAAAATTCAGTCTAAGCATCTGTTTTATTCTTCTGTTTTTGAGGAGAAGACTGACCATCTCAGGCTCTCTGCAGAACCTAATCAGAAAGCAGGAGCTGTTTTAATGTGAAGGCCTTGTTTATCAGCAGATCCTGATGTACAGTACATAATGCCTGTGTGTAAGTACGTAAGCAAGAGTGTGTGCATGTGTCTTTCCGTGAGGACGTGTCATAGGAGTTAGAACTGGTCTCATCAGCTGATTCCGGTGGAAATGCACTCTCATTTCCATTTTCTTCAGTAAACAGGACCATTGTGAGCACGAAGAAAAGGAAAGGACTGTTATGGTCAAATGAGGGTCTCCGTCCAATTGCAATAAAAAATACGAAACGTACCGTACCGTACTACCTGTATTCAAACATACACACTAGTTTACCTCTCCAGTCGGGACCATGAAAGATCTTCCTTCGTCTACACACTGATCTGAGAGAAAGGAACTGCGAGATGCAGTGTCAAGTGTTTTTCTTTATTTTGATGCTCAAAGAAATGCCGCTGTAATCAGGCACAAAGAGAAGGATGCATGATGACATAATTCCGTTCAGAACAAGGAACACACTTTTACGCACGAAGGTTCAACCTGGTAATCGACAGTATTTTTTTCCACTGTCTGCCGACGAGGGCGTGTGTGTGTGCGTGTGTGTTTGCGTGTTCTTGTTATCATTTGTATGGGGTGACTATGTGGAGGGATGAGCCACAAAGCCATCCTCTATTTCCTGTGTGAAAAGAACTAAGAGTATTTATTAAAATTATTATGATTGAAGGGGTGATGGATTATTATTCATTATACGTGGTTCAAACAAACAAATAAACACCCAAAATCAAATCAGTAAACATCCCATAAGGGTTAAATACACATTTTAATTAGAAATAGCTGATTAGGATTTTACATGAGAGCCTCTCAAGGGCATTGTTTGTAGATCTCTGCAGATGATCATTAGCTGTAGCAGATTTAGACTAGGTTTGGATTAAGAGCTTTTGACCTGGAGTGTTAAACATGAGACTGTGAAGATTTTGCACTAGATGTCGCCAAACCCACACAGCGACGTCACACACAGCCAGAACAAAATGGCAGGATAAGACACAGTCTAATAACACAAAATATTATTTAAAAAACACACACATTAGTAATAAAATAATTAAATATTATTAGACATTTCTGAATTATATAATGTAATTATTTTTGTTAGTTTTAATATTTATTTATTTATTTATTAATTATTATTATTATTATTATTATTATTATTATTATTATTATTATTATTATTGTACAACACCTGCAACATGCAACAATATATGGTAAAAATGTGACTATTATAAATTCTGTATACTATTACTATCTGATTACCACCAGATATTAATTATTGTATACAGATAATGTATAAATGTAATATTATAATTATGTAATAATTAACATAATTATTAGACATTGCTAAAATTGCCGTCCCAATGGAGCCACTGTAAAACTTTGCCCATTTTTCCTGTTTCCAACACATCAAATTCGAGAACTGACGATTCATTATGGCTGATCAGTGTGTGTGTGTGTATGCACACGTATGTATAGGGGCAGTGGTAGCACAAGTGGTTAAGGCTCTGGGTTATTGATTAGAAGATAGCGGTTCAAGCCCCAGCACTGCCAAGCTGCCACTGCTGGGCAATTGGGCAAGGCCCATAACCCTCTCTGCTCCAGGTGCACTGTATCATAGCTGCCCCCATTTTCCTCAATTGGAATATACAAAGAAAAGAGTTCCACTGTGGTGTATGTGGTGATAATTAAGGCTTCTTCTATGCTATTGTGTTTGTATCTTTCCGAAAAGCACATCATGTCATTTGTCTTCCATAAGCAAAAAACACCAGAAGCCAGAATATGGACATGATGGATAAAAAAAAACAACACCATCCCATCATTACTGCACATGCACCCTTCCCAACATACCCTCACACAAGCATAGCCAAGCTCTGCTCCACATGCTCGTGTCTGTGAAAGCAGCCGCCACTCCAACACTTTCAGACGCTAGTCAGTTACCTAGCAACTCCACTTCATTTCCATGGCAATGCTATAAAAAACCACAATAAAGAAAAGAAGGCGAGGAAAGGAAGGGAAGATGGTGGACCTGGCAATGCTGGTGCGACAGGCACATGTTTATAAATGTGTTTATGATTAAAAAAAATAATCACGCCATACTGAGGCTCAGTGTGTATGATCAAAACACACAGGCCAGGCAAAATGTCCGATTATTAGTCCTTTTGTATCAACGAGCAATTTTCCATCAGCATAGTAGAATAAATTGACCCATTAAATATGTTCTTTCTTTCTTTTTCTGTCCATTTTTGCAAGCCTCTCTCTCTCTCTCTCTCTCTCTCTCTCTCTCTCTCTCTCTCTCTCTCTCTCTCTCTCTCTCTCTCTCTCTACATTCAAAGCAGTAGGCGCCATTAAGAAGAGCAGCCAGTAGTGACAGACTCATAATTACCCCATGAGAAAGAGAAAGCGACTAAAAAATGTCTGAATAAGGAGGTGAATAGGCCTACAAGCTTCAACAAATAATGTGTCGAATAATCTGAGACTTGGCTAATGTGTTGTGTTCACAAGGATGGTATCATACTGATACACAAAAGCCTGAAAGTAATGCTGGGCAATTTTGAAAGGCTTCATGTAGTCAGACTCTCCTGTGAGCATGCTCAATTATCAAGCGACAGCCTGCCCTCATATGAAAGCCTCCTCACAGCTCAGTAATTGGGCATTCCTCTCACCTCTGTTAGCGAGGCTTTCACAAATCTCAGTGTTAAAATATTGTGTGAATGTTTACTGGAATCACAGCTTCAGAAAACCTTTTTATACATATCTCGTGTGAGATGCAGCAGCATTATGAAACTCAACCTTATCTTCTGCTTCGTTTGTCCTTCTTATTCTATGACGGAGGTCAATGTTTAATAAATGAAATTCGCCTCTTGGAGCTATGTCTTCTCCTTCTTTAATCTTTATTAATTTACCATAAAATAAGCTCCCATTTTATTGCGCTCCTAACTCTAAAGCAGTACACTGTTATGTTTTAGGGGGTTAATTACTTTTGCTCATTCGTGCGTAGTTCATTTTCTTTGCTTTGCAGTAAAACGCTGCTTGAAACAGTAATAAGGTCATGCACTGTGTTTTGAAAGGTGTGCCTGAAATGTCACTACCTAAGTTAATATAGAATTAATAGTTTATATAGGAATGAAGGTATATATAAGAAATAAAACTTGATGGGGTCATGAAAATCATAACAGGGTCATGTCTAGGATCACCTGGGTCATTTTTTTTCTTATCAAACCATTTCTTTTCACTTCATTTAATTCTCACCTTTTCTGTAATTTACTCTGCACTGTAGCAATCTCAGGTGCTGTTTCACTTATACAGTATTGTTTACATTGCTATAATGTGAGATAATGAAAAAGCTTCCACTTTTACCTTCCTTTTCTTCAGCCGTTTAGTCGCCATTTTGTGCTTTCAGCATTCTCTGTATTTTACCTTTTATGGAGTTATGTGGGCGTCGTTAAATGCAAATGAGCCGTCTTGAGAAGGATACAATACCTCAGACCTGAGTGGCAATACAGCTATAGCTACTATTAGCCTTATATTGTATGTACATGTCTACTCATAAGAGGGGCACGGTGGCTAGCACGTTTGCCTCACACTTCCAGGGTTGGGGGTTCAATTCCCGCCTATGCCATGTGTGGAGTTTGCATGTTCTCCCCGTGCCTTGGGGGTTTCCTCCGGATACTCCGGTTTCCTCCCCAGGTCCAAAGACATGCATTGTAGGTTGATTGCATCTCTAAATTGTCCGAAGTGTGTGATTGCGTGAGTGAATGAGAGTGTGTGTGTGTCCTGCGGTGGGTTGGCACTCCGTCCAGGGTGTATCCTGCCTTGATGCCCAATGACACCTGAGATAGGCACAGGCTCCCCGTGACCCGAGTATAGATTGGATAAGCGGTAGACAATGAATGAATGAATGAATGTCTACTCATAATTGTGAAGTCTTTCAGTTATTCACAACAGTCATGATAGATCTTGGAAATTGTCCACAAGAGGTCAGAGAATTGAATCACCAGAATTGTCAGTCAATTCCTGCTCTGCTCAACATCTTTAAGGTATTGAGTTATGCTTTTCCTGTCAGATTGTCATTAATCTCTGTTTCCTGTTTTATTGAACGGTTTTGTTTCAGATATTGGAATGATATTGATCCTGAGGGTTTGATAGCACCACTGGGGTTGGGGTTTGTTTGCGTCACTCTTTTGTGTGTGGTTTCCTTCGGGTACTCTGGTTTCCTCCCCCTGTCCAAAGACATGCTTTGTAGCTGATAGGCATCTCTAACGTTTCTGTAGCGTGTGAATGGGTGTGTGATTGCATGACTGAGCCCTGTGATGGGTTGGATCCCTGTCTAGGATCTCCCCTTCCTTGTAATCCCAAGACCCCTGGGAAGGTTACCCTGACCCTGTGTAGTATAAGACGTATAGGAAGATGTACCTGTGAATGCAATTTCTGCCCTTTGAACGGTTTTCCTGTTATAGTAATAATTATATAATACCTCCAAAACCAACGAAAGTGGACTTAGATTTAGAGCATTGTGTAAAACCCAAAAGATACATCATGTTTTCTTCTGGAAGCTAAAAATGTTTATTTGGCAAGATGAATGCTGATGGTTTTTTTTTCCCTCCTCTTGCTGTATCGATCGGGTGTGGGTGTGCAGGTTAGGGAATGTAGGTAGGCTGTTGGAGGCATTTAAGGATGTTCACAACTTTCACATCCAAAATAAGATTTCTCACATCAAGCTCCTGAGAAAAAAAAAATCAGAAGAGTATGGAGGTGGTATTTGGTACATTACTAATTGTGCAAAGCAGCAGTTCTACAGCTCTGCATCAAATCTTTTCAGGCTTACCATTTCAGACGAAGGCAAAAAAAAAACCCAGACACGACGCTTGTTCTGTTTTTCTAAAGTTTATTCGTTTTCAAATACATATCAATAGTGCATTCCTGGGCTTGCAGGTAAATGTAACCAGTTCTCAGGTCTTCTGATGACACGCTCTCGCTCAGGGGGCAAAAACGTGAACCAGCAAGACGGTGGGATAAGAACCAAAACAACCAGAACAACCAGAAGGTCCGAGTCGCTCTCTCCAGAACAGACGAATGGATGAAAAAAGAAACCAGCGAGTTGTTCATTTGTGTTCAGGTCTGTAGGGTACCCTCACCCCTTCATCATCATCATCATCATCATCATCATCATCACTATTATTATTATTATAATTATACCCTTAGGTATCTCTTAGGATCTTACTTGGGAGGTCAAAGGTCATACCCCCAAACCCTTGGACTGTGATTCAGACAAGCCTGAAGTTGTGACATCACAAAAAAAGGCAATTAACAGAAGAGAAAGTTTTTAACATATACACAGATACAAAGTTGCCCCTTTATGATCTTTAAATATATATATTTTTCCATAATCTCATTTATTTTTCTTTCTCGTATATTGATAAAACAATTCCGCAAAGTAAAGCTCTCCACAACCATTGTTTTTTTCTGTTTTTTTTTTTTTTTTTGTACATCTGTTTCAAAACCACACGTATCTAATTTGAACATTCAACGAACACCTACCTCAAGTGACATCAAAGAAAACGAGCACAGCTAACTGCTTCACTTTCGTCTATCCGACCTCTCGTTTTGTGCTTTTGTTGCTGTCGGGTGACAACAATCACACAATCCTGTGTCGTAACCATTTGACCAAAGACAGCCAGCACACGGGGACATAAGAGACACGTTTAAAAAGAGCTAATGACCCAGACTCCAGTGATGCATCGCTATCATCTTTGCCCTTTACATAAAAAACTCAACAATCAATCAAATTAAACTCAAAATAAAAAAGCATAAAAATCCAAAAGTCAGGGCGACAAATATGATACGGAAAGATCTAGAAAAGCTTGGGATTCAGAGAGCTGGGAAGAAAGCAAGCAAGCATTTTGTTTCTCAGGTCACTCTGCCTCGTCGAGTTGAAGGCGATCCTGCTCTTCTATCTCACCAAAACATTGGCTCAGAGTGTCCATCTCTGTGTTCTACATCTCGTCAGAGTCTATCCTCAACTAAATCCACGCTCGCCGTCCCCTAGAGTCGCACTGACACCGTTATCTCTCGTATCGGGTCAGACAAAAATGTCTCAGCCGACTGGTTGCTAATGCAAACTGGAAACTAAGACTGATTGCATGAAGGAGTTTATTATCCTCAGGTTATCTGTCATTTAACAGCAGAGCAGAAAAAAAATGAAGATTAATTTCGGATGCTTACAATTTGGGACAAATTTGGGTCATGGGGCACATGATTTAAATGATCGAATCTGTATTAAACGTAATGCTTTGCTAAAGCCAGACAGACAGTGAGATGATTTTTTTCTGCTTACTTTTGGTCAATTCGTGAAAAATGTAGAATGTAGTAGCCTTGATTTGCAAGACTCATTATTAGTGACACTTGAAATCACATGGCACACAGTAATACAGATGTGACTACATGAAGCGTAAAGCATCTTTACCTCTATCTAAAAAAAACCCTGCAGAATTTCTCACATCTGGAAACACTGTCAATGGCTAAACCCAGAGAGGGGCGGGGCCTGACGTTCCGCTTGGGAATTAAAGGAGATTGATAACACGGGTTAGCTAACAGATGTTAGCTTCAGGGCAGCGTTTGCTTCTTGTTTTTTTTGTTGTTGTTGTTGTTCCTTAGAGAAAGACAAAAACAACATCACAAACTTGCTTAAACGAATGCTACTATTGTACAACGAGCAGCGAAAGAACGTAAAAGAAACCGTGCTCGGAATCGAAGGGTGAATTACGAACGTTAGAATTAGCCCTTAAATTGACAGTTCAAAAAAGATTAAATACAGCCAAATTTGAGAAAGAGAGAGTGAGAGAACGAAAAAAAAGAACAAATAAATAAATACAACCAGGAATAACTCAAAATGCAGGCAAAGAGATCAGTAGTATCCGGCGAGACGGAATTGCATTTTCTCTCCTGCTCCCTTCAGCCAGGAAGAAGGAGGTGTGCAATGGAGTGCGCTTGAGTTCAAAGGTCATCTGCTTAAGCCTAGGCCCTATTTAGCATTTGTATCGGTGCAGCACTGTGGCTTTGATATGTGTGCTCTTTTAAAGATGGTGGCCACACTGTAGTACACCTCCACCTCTCTATAGCTACACTTCACTGCTCGTCCACCTCCCCAATACCATAGAAGGTCCTTTATCAGGTCCGTGCGAATTTTCCTACAGACTTCCAGTGATTCTTGTTGCTTTGTCATTTTTTTTTTTTTTTTTTTTTTACATATCGTTTTGTCAGTCAGTACCTGGGAAACTGAAAGCACCGGGGCGGTTTGGTTTTAAAGGGACAGAGAGGATTCAGAGCGGGAGAGCAGGAGAGTCGAGGGGGCGTCTGTGCCAAAAGCAGTCCGTCTTCACTAAAGGGCACAGTATAGGGGTCCTGGTAGTCTGTAGTACGTGGGGTGTAGAGGAAAAAGGAGGGAGAGATTTGTGGAGAGGATGGCCAAATTATCAGAGGAATGGGCAGAGATTAACCCAGAGCCTCTTTGTTGCTTTCTCGCACTTGCTGACCGCTCTTGCTCATCTTCATCTCCGTCAGCTGGATGTATCGCAACACGTTTGTGTCTGCAAAAGGAATAAATAAAAGTAGATAAAAGGTACTCAATAGCATAGATTTTTATGCAAATCATGATCCGGGTCAATGTACATATTTGAGTGCATAAGTTGTTTACTCTTAGGACCACTAGGGAGTCATAAATAGGGGCAAGTGGTGCACAGCTCCAACATGTACCATCAGCCGTCATTTACTCCATAATGTTTTCATCAGAATTTTCAAAGAAATAAATTTAGGCCCAATATATAATCACTGAGCACTTTATTATGAACACTATACTAATACTAGTTCTCATTTCACTCTCACAGTCAATTCTTCATGGCATGGATTCCTCAAGATGTTGGAAACATTGCTTTCAGATTCTGTTTCATGTTGACATAATTGCATCACTCAATTCCCACAGATTTTTCAAGTGCTGCGAATCTCCTGTTCTACCACATCCCTCATCCCTAGGTGCTCTACTGGATTCAGATCCGGTGACTGAGAAGGGCACCGACAAACACATAAATCTCAGTCTGTTGTAGCCCATCCGCATAAAGGTTTGACATGTGCATTCTGAGATGCGTTTCAGCTCACCACAACTGCACAGAGTGGTTATCTGACTCACTGTAGCCTTTCGGTCATCTTTCTGTCATGACCGCTCTTATCATCCATCTGCAGAACTGCAACTCACTAGATGTTTTTTCTGTATTGCACCACTGTGAGTTAACTCAAGAGACTTGTGGTAACTTAGTGGTTAAAGTGTTGGACTAGTAACCAGAAGGTTGTGAGTTTTCATGCTAGGTCCACCAAGCTGCCACCGCTGGGCCGCTGAGCAAGGCCCTTAACCCTCGATCGCAGTTGTACAAAATGAGATAAAGATTTAGGTCGCTCTGGATAAGGGCGTCTGCCAAATGCCGTATAAGTACAGCTGCTGAAATATCTATGGGCTGTGAATGAAGTTGGTTTAAGAAATGTCAATGTTGTGTGTGAAAATTCCAGGATTAAGCAGTTATAGGAATACTCAAACCAGCCCATTTGCCACCAATCACTGAGATTCATACAACTGTATGAATAAATAGGAGTACAGGTGTTCCTAATAAAGTGTTCAGTCAGTGTATTTGCAGGCTAAATTTTCAATAACATTATATTATATTGTTGTTGATGATGGTTCTGTTGTTATTTCAAACATAATACATTCATGTTCCAATACATTTGATTTAACTTCATTACATGCTTTCTTTCTTTGACCACATTCCTGCATTCCCACATAAAACTACCATGATTTTTAATGTATTATTACTTTTAATATGTTGTACCAGCAGTTAAACTTGTACTGTAGCTGTAATTATATTCCTTATGTTCCCTATCCCTAATGTTTTCCAAATTTTCACAAAACTAATAATAAATGAACAGAATTAGAAGCTTGTGCTTTTTTTTTTTTTTTGTAGCAAGACTTTTTTCCCCCTAAAATATGGATCCTTAAAATAACATTGTCCTACTCGGGCCTTCAGAACGGGACAGATATTATCTCAGGAGCTTAAACACTGCGCAAATATTTTGTCTACCTAAGCACCTTCCTCCTAAATAGAACACAAACACACAGAGTTGTGAACAGTAAGATCTCATTACACCCCAAAAAAGAAATAATTTGCTACATGTATGGAAATTAGCACTTAAACATGCATATGTGCATCACTTTTTTCAATGTTTTCTATACCTATACACACAGATATACAAGTAAACATGATTATGAACATGATTAAAAACTGCATCAGCTGCGCCTATGTTTAAATAAAGCCTACCTGTGGGTTCACGGCTCTTGGCATCGCGGAGGTAGCGCAGGGCGCAATCATAGTCTCCCAGATGGTAGAAGGCGATGCCGGCGCGGTACATGGCTTTGAAATGGTCCTGCTGATGACCGAGGACTTTCAAACAATACTCCTTCACTCTCTCGTAATTCACCAGCTCCGACTGAAGCAAACACGCTATAGATAGACAGACAGATAGATAGAAAGATAGATAGATAGATAGATAGATAGATAGATAGATAGATAGATAGATAGATAGAGACAGAGAAAGAAAGAGTTCACATTTCAAAACCTGCAGTTATTAATTTTTTTAATAATATTGCAATTAAGGCAATAAAGGCAATAAAGTACATACATAAACTATATTGCCAAAAGTTTTGGGACACCCCTCCAAATCATTGAATTCAGGTGTTGTTTTTCAGGGGTTGTGCTCGGCCCCTTAGTTCCAGTGAAAGGAACTCTTAATGCTTCAGCATACCAAGACATTTTGGACAGTTTCATGCTCCCAACTTTGTGGGAACAATTTGGGGATGACCCCTTCCTGTTCCAACATGACTGCACACCAGTGCACAAAGCAAGGTCCATAAAGACATGGATGAGCGAGTTTGGTGTGGAGGAACTTGACTGGCCTGCACAGAGTCCTGACATCAAACTGAACACCTTTGGGATGAATTAGAGCGGAGACTGCGAGCCAGGCCTTCTCGTCCAACATCAGTGCCTGACCTCACAAATGCGCTTCTAGAGGAATGGTCAAAAATTCCCATAAACACACTCCTAAACCTTGTGGAAAGCTTTCCCAGAAGAGTTGAAGCTGTACCATATTACATTCATGTGTATGTAAAGGCAGATGTCCCAAAACTCTTTGGCAATATAGTGTACGTACATACAGAAATAGATAGATAGAGAGAGAGAGAGAGAGAGAGAGAGAGAGAGAGAGAGAGAGAGAGAATGAGAATAGGATGGATGTAAAAGATGTAAAATAGAAAAGGCCAGAATATAAAGAAAATGGCAAAAGGAACTGCTGAATTAAATTAATTGAATAAAAAGAATTAAAAAGGGATAAAAGGCAGACTTGTAGTAATAAATGGAAGTGTGAGGCCAGCTATACAGCTATACAGCTAAAGCGTGTGAGTGTTTCTTTCCCTGTACAGCAGTCATTAGTTATAAGAAAGGCTTGAGAGCTGCAGTTTAAATGCTCTCTGTCTCAGACTGCAGATATGTTCATTATCCCAGCATGAAAACCTAATTGCACCTTTTAGCTTGTGTGAGATAAGCACCAGAGGCTGAGCTAAACTGTTTTATCTGCAAGTATGTTGAAAAAGATGATGTCTTTGTTTTTCAGAAATGAAGATTAATGAGAATATTATATATGCAAAATGTTTTGTTTTTTTTTTTTTTTTTTTTTTTACAAATTAAGATTGAAAGAGCATGGGCACATTGTAGCATCAGATTTCTGCTCTTAGCTGACAGGACTGGACCCCAATAGTCTGGGTTATTGGGAACCCAACAGTCTTCTGTGGTTCAATGTGTTGTGCTCTCTGAGAAGTTTTTCTACTCACCATGAATGTAAAGACTGCTTATTTTAGTTTCCAAAGCCTTTCTATCAACCGGTCTGTCCATTCTCCTTTGATCTCTTTCATCGACATGACATTTCTGCCTGCAGATATACCAACTCACTGGATGTTTTTGTTCTTCATACCAATCTAGTTTAAACATTTATTGAAGGATCTGCAGGATATGATGCATTGCACATGACTGACTCATTGGATAATTGCATGAATGTGCAGATGTACAGGTCTTCCTAATAAAGTGGCCAGTAAATACACATGAGGAAACATTCAGATAAAATACCACTTTTAGGTATGTATTTATTTGGTGTTTATATATATATATATATATATATATATATAATATAATAGCCAGACTATCATAATATAACATTAATATTATAATATAAAATTAATATTATTATTAATAACAACAATATAAATAAAAAAAAATTAAAAACGTAATAATAATAAACATTTGTTTTTTTGTTGTCTTAATATTATTATTATTGAATTGTTTTAAGTTTTTTAAATTTTTACCACTTTTTAAAATTATTATTATTATTATTAAATATGCCACAAAGATTAATTTGTACTTGTTTAAACATTACATAATATTTGTTTTTTTTTTATTAAATATTTAATATTTGTAATTAAACTTTGTCCATTTTGCACTTATTTCTCTCTTCACTTATGGAACTTTGTCCCTTTAATAATAAAATCTTTATATTATAAAATTATTTCAAACAAATATGTCTTGTTTCATTCATATAATTCATTTATTTAGTGAGAAAGAGCTTTGAAAATCAGTGCTATGCAGTGTGACATGCTGTGAAACGATCTTGCCGTTGTCACAGCATTATTATCTTTATGATATTCTATACTAAATAAAGCCTGTGCAGAATGAGAGCAAAATATATCTATGTCAGAATTCAGTAGATTAATAACAGCTGGTCTAAAGCATCCTTTAGGTCATGTTTAAAAATACTCGACAGCTGAAATCCCATTTCCTCGCCTATTTCCAAGTTCAATGAATAAAACATTAGAAAAGAAAAATGCTACAGCTAATTAATAGCTGTGTGAAAGGGTAAAATTAGATGCATTGGACCCTGAAAGAACATCTGCACTGCAAATGAATCTGAGCTCGTGCTCTGTCCTGTGTCATACATTTGAAACAGAATGAACTGTCGTTACTGTGGAATTATATGGGTTGTAGTATGTCATTTAAAGTGTTGTAGAGAGTAATTTGGATGTGTGTGTGTGTGTGTGTGTGTGTGTGTGTGTGTGTGTGTGTGTGTGTATGTGTGTTTGTATATACTGTATGATTTAGCTTCAGCAGTCTTAGATGGAACCCCAAGGGAAGTTTGTGATCAGCCCTGTCATTCATATTCACATTCTCATCGTCTCTCTCTCTCTCTCTCTCTCTCTCACTCTTTCTCTCTCTCTCTCTCTCTCTCTCTCTCTCTCTCTCTCTCTCTCTCTCTCCCTCTCCCTCTCCCTGTCTTATCTGGATATTGAACCTTAACCTGAACTGCTGCTGCAATCATAAAGACTGTCCTGTGCTCATCCCAGGACTCAAAATATACTCATGCTGAACATCATTTCAACACACTTATTTCTATTTATCTTTATTCTTATATACCGCTATACTGTCATGATTTATCTACTATCTAGTCTCACCCAGAAGAGAGATCCCTTTTGAGTCTGGTTCTCCTTAAGGTTTCTTTTTCCTCATGTCGTCTCAGACAGTTCGCATCGTCCCCACTGGCTTGCTTATTAGGAATCTAAACGTACAGGATTTCTTCAAAGCTGTTTTGTGACAATGTCTATTGTTAATTGTGTGCTATTATATTTAAATATGTTGATTAAATTGAATTGAACTGAATGTACCTCCAGTACATCTAAATGAATGAATTCCTTCGTTTACAGATTCTAGGAAGCATGATGGCTTAATGGTTAACAGGTTTGCCTCGCAGTTTGGGATTGGGATTTGATTCTACCATCTGTCCTGTGTGCACACAGTTTGCATGTTCTCCCTGTGCTTAGGGGGTCTCCTCCGGGCTACTCCCCCAGTCCAAAGGCATGTGTTGTAGGCTGATAGTGTGTAGTGTGTGAATGGGTGTGTGACTGTGTGTCCAGGGTGTCTCCTGTGTTGTTCCCAGAGTCCCATGGGATAGCAGCATGTGGCCCTATGTAGGATAAGCAATCCAGAATGTGGATAAATAGATGGATGGATGGATGGATGGATGGAGGGAGTGGGGGAGGGAGGGGTAACAGCATGTGGCTCTATGTAGGATAAGCAATACAGGATGTGGATAAATAGATGGATGGATGAATGGACGGATGGATAGATGAAAGGAAGGATGGATGAATGGATAGATGGATGGATGGATAAATGAAAGGATGGATGGATGAATGGATAGATGGATGGATGGATAAATGAAAGGATGGATGGATAGAGGGATGGATGGATGGATGGATGGAGGGATGGATGGATGGATGAAAGGATGGATGCATGGATGGTTAGATGGATAGATGGCTGGCTGCATGGATGGATGGAAGGATGAACAGATGAATGGATGGATGGATGGATGGATGGATGGATGGATGGATGGATGGGTTTGTCATGAACGTTATCCTCTTTTGAAAAATGTAATCACATTTAAAAGTAATAATTATTCTTTCAATCTAATAGATTACAAAATTAATTAAAAATAAAAATAAATACAATTGAATGCTGATTGACCTTAGCTTCCCCTTTAAGATGATTGAAGTTATTGATCGGATTGGATTGTCAGATTGCAGGTAGTGTGAGCTAATTTCTTCCATAGCCATTGCGTGGACTGATCGCACATGGTGTTTATTAGCACTCATATGACTTGTGTATCTCTAAATGGCCTTGTTCCCTTTAGTGAGTCACCGGTGCTGACCGAGTGCCTGGCAGACTGACACAGGTCTGACCCTGGCCAAGGTTAATGTGTGTAAATGCGCAGTGCGCAGAGGACAGCAGAGCTGGCTGACCACCGCATGGCGCCACTTTCTCTCTTGCTTCCTCCCTTTATTCCTCTCTCACTCCTCCACCTATCTCTCCATCAGCTGCTAACAATCAGACACTTCTGTGAAATGCATGACTCAGGGGCTTTCAGCAACAGAGCCAGAAAGAGATGAACAGAGATAAAGAGAGAGAGAGAGAGAGAGAGAGAGAGAGAGAGAGAGAGAGAAGAAGTGTGCAGCATTCACACTGGAGATCACTGATCACTAATCTAAAAGCAGGTGTGTGTAGACATTTAAAACTACTTAACATCTGCCCTCTGGGCTGAAACAGCTGTACGATCCAGATGTACAACTCAGGAAAACATTTCATGTTCCAGCATAATAATACAGCATATAAACAACCTACAATACATGACACACATTATATTTATTCACAGCGTGTACAACTGAGCATCTACTAACAAAACATTGCCACAAACACTGCTTCTACAAATAATGCAGACATGATCGTCTGTAAATAATTAATAACCGCAAGGAGCCCTGGATTTTAAGCCTTTTTAAGAACTGGATTTTAAGATCATATTCCACTCAATTTAAATCAATTAGATCACAGAGCTTTAACCAAAAACATAAAAACAACTGAACACAAATACACACTAAGGAAAACAATTAAACATTATCTTTCCCACATCACACAGCTGACCGTACGACCCATTCTGTCACACCCTTCTTAGGAAGAACATTCCAGCTTTCTAATTACCCCAGCCCTCTAATCACAGCACGGATTAGTTGTGAATTTCCCTTGTTTGCAGCATGCATGGACTGGTATTGGATGGTTCATGGATGTTTTGACCACTTTTTTCTTTGCTGAAAAACGTTTCTATTTGTACTGAAATTAAATCTGAATACTTTTCCTTTGCAGTTTAGCAGATTTCACTTCTGTCAGCACCATTTCTGTGGTCAAATAAAAATAAAATAAATTAGTTTATTCTTGAATGAATTGATCAATTAATTAATTAAATAATAAATTTAATAAAGGTTAAATTCAATTCAATTTTATTTGTATAGTGCTTCTAACAGTGGACATTTTCACCGGAGAGTGTGATTATAAATTATTATAAACACCGGAGAGTGTGATTATAAATTATTATAAACACCGGAGAGTGTGATTATAAATTATTATAAACACCAGAGTGTGATTATAAATTATTATATAATTATAATATTATAATATTATATAAATTATTATATTATTATAAACACTGGAGAGTGTGATTATAAATGATTATAAATACCGGAGAGTGTGATTATAAATTATTATATAATTATAATATTATATAAATTATTATATTATTATAAACACTGGAGAGTGTGATTATAAATGATTATAAATACCGGAAAGTGTGATTATAAATTATTATATTATTATAATATTATATAAATTATTATATTATTATAAACACTGGAGAGTGTGATTATAAAATTATTATAAACACCCCGGATAGTGTGATTATAAATTATTATAAACACCGGAGAGTGTGATTATAAATTATTATAAACACCGGAGAGTGTGATTATAAATGATTATATAATTATAATATTATAATATTATATAAATTATTATATTATTATAAACACTGGAGAGTGTGTTTATAAATGATTATAAATACCGGATAGTGTGATTATAAATTATTATAAACACCAGAGTGTGTGATTATAAATCATTATAAACACCGGAGAGTGTGATTATAAATTATTATAAACACCGGAGAGTGTGATTATAAATTATTATAAACAACGGAGTGTGTGATTATAAATTATTATAAACACTGGAGAGTGTGATTATAAAATTATTATAAACACCCCGGATAGTGTGATTATAAATTATTATAAACACCGGAGAGTGTGATTATAAATTATTATAAACACCGGAGAGTGTGATTATAAATGATTATATAATTATAATATTATAATATTATATAAATTATTATATTATTATAAACACTGGAGAGTGTGTTTATAAATGATTATAAATACCGGATAGTGTGATTATAAATTATTATAAACACCAGAGTGTGTGATTATAAATCATTATAAACACCGGAGAGTGTGATTATAAATTATTATAAACACCGGAGAGTGTGATTATAAATTATTATAAACAACGGAGTGTGTGATTATAAATTATTATAAACACCGGAGAGTGTGATTATAAATTATTATAAACACCGGAGAGTGTGATTATAAATTATTATAAACACCAGAGTGTGATTATAAATTATTATATAATTATAATATTATAATATTATATAAATTATTATATTATTATAAACACTGGAGAGTGTGATTATAAATGATTATAAATACCGGAGAGTGTGATTATAAATTATTATATAATTATAATATTATATAAATTATTATATTATTATAAACACTGGAGAGTGTGATTATAAATGATTATAAATACCGGAAAGTGTGATTATAAATTATTATATTATTATAATATTATATAAATTATTATATTATTATAAACACTGGAGAGTGTGATTATAAAATTATTATAAACACCCCGGATAGTGTGATTATAAATTATTATAAACACCGGAGAGTGTGATTATAAATTATTATAAACACCGGAGAGTGTGATTATAAATGATTATATAATTATAATATTATAATATTATATAAATTATTATATTATTATAAACACTGGAGAGTGTGTTTATAAATGATTATAAATACCGGATAGTGTGATTATAAATTATTATAAACACCAGAGTGTGTGATTATAAATCATTATAAACACCGGAGAGTGTGATTATAAATTATTATAAACACCGGAGAGTGTGATTATAAATTATTATAAACAACGGAGTGTGTGATTATAAATTATTATAAACACCGGAGAGTGTGATTATAAATTATTATAAACACCGGAGAGTGTGATTATAAATTATTATAAACACCAGAGTGTGATTATAAATTATTTTAAACACCGAAGAGTGTGATTATAAATTATTATAAACACCAGAGTGTGTGATTATAAATGATTATAAACACCAGAGTGTGTGATTATAAATGATTATAAACAATGGAGAGTGTGATTATAAATGATTATAAACACCAGAGTGTGTGATTATAAATTATTATAAACACCGGAGAGTGTGATTATAAATTATTATAAACACCGGAGAGTGTGATTATAAATTATTATAAACACCGGAGAGTGTGATTATAAATTATTATAAACACCAGAGTGTGTGATTATAAATTATTATAAACACCGGAGAGTGTGATTATAAATGATTATAAACACCAGAGTGTGTGATTATAAATTATTATAAACACCAGAGTGTGATTATAAATTATTTTAAACACCGAAGAGTGTGATTATAAATTATTATAAACACCAGAGTGTGTGATTATAAATGATTATAAACACCGGAGAGTGTGATTACAAATTATTATAAACACCGGAGAGTGTGATTATAAATTATTATAAACACCAGAGTGTGTGATTATAAATGATTATAAACACCGGAGAGTGTGATTATAAATTATTATAAACACCGGAGAGTGTGATTATAAATTATTATAAACACCGGAGAGTGTGATTATAAATTATTATAAACACCGGAGAGTGTGATTATAAATTATTGTAAACACCGGAGAGTGTGATTATAAATTATTATAAACACCAGAGTGTGTGATTATAAATTATTATAAACACCAGAGTGTGTGATTATAAATTATTATAAACACCGGAGAGTGTGATTATAAATTATTATAAACACCGGAGAGTGTGATTATAAATTATTATAAACACCGGAGAGTGTGATTATAAATTATTATAAACACCAGAGTGTGTGATTATAAATTATTATAAACACCAGAGTGTGTGATTATAAATTATTATAAACACCAGAGTGTGTGATTATAAATTATTATAAACACCAGAGTGTGTGATTATAAATGATTATAAACACCAGAGTGTGTGATTATAAATGATTATAAACACCAGATAGTGTGATTATAAATTATTATAAACACCAGAGTGTGTGATTATAAATTATTATAAACACCAGAGTGTGTGATTATAAATAATTATAAACACCAGAGTGTGTGATTATAAATTATTATAAACACCGGAGAGTGTGATTATAAATTATTATAAACACCGGAGTGTGTGATTATAAATTATTATAAACACCAGAGTGTGTGATTATAAATTATTATAAACACCAGAGTGTGTGATTATAAATTATTATAAACACCAGAGTGTGTGATTATAAATTATTATAAACACCGGAGAGCGTGATTATAGATTATTGTAAATACCGGAGAGTGTGATTATAAATTATTATAAGGTTATTATACAGTAGATATTAATTCATGTTAATACAATTATGATATTAAATGTGATAATGAATTACATTTATGATGTATACTATTTTGCTAACAGGCTGTTGATAATGTAATCAAAGCTTCTGCAGTTCACTAGATAACTGTGGAGCTAAATAAAGGCTCGATTTAATAAAAAAAAAAAAAGGGGTTTGTGTGAAATACAGATGGCCAGGACGAAGTGATTAGGAATACAAGAAGATGCTATTTATATTAAAACATTAAAAGGGAGTCGACTGATAACGAGTTAATTTTATTATGTGATGCTAATTCCTTACCAGCCAAGACACAGTGAATGTGATGGAGCTGCATAACGGCTTTTATTGCAATATTGTAAAATATATATTATTTTACTAAACTCAAGAATCAGAAACTTTAAGCAAAACGCTGTTTGACCACAAATGTATTAGTGGTTTGTTGCTGCAGCTGACTCTGGTGTCTTCCATCTGGGTTTAACAGTCATTTTAACTGTTAATTTGTAATTGTGAGTAGTCATTTTTAACTGTTTACACTCAACTGTAAATGTAAGTTCAGCGGTTAGATGTACTGCAGCTGAGGTCATTTCTGCGTATTTTCGTGTCCCTTTCTCAGATGCTTGTGTCCTGTTATGACCCCCAGGGGAACTACATGGGCCTGGTGAAACAGTAAACCCCTGTCAGCTTCAATCTCGTCCTCACATTGCTCTCTCTCTCTCTTTTATCCAAGCTGCTTTAGGCTCCCCGGATCCTGCTAAGCTTCTCCTGTATTAGGTTACAAACCATAAACGGCTAATGGATCCTAACTCTTATTGTAATGTCTCAGTTTTTCTCCCTGGACCCTGCTTGCTCCACCCAAGCCTCGGTGCATATGCGCAAAGTCCATAGCACATGCACAAACATGCTGCAACAGACTAATTTATCTCATAAATGGATAGGGCGTCACAATGCGGATACGGGGAATTGCACTTAAGCGTGAGCTGAGTGAAATTATGATGGCATTGGGGCCACCCATTAATGGGTCTACTGCACTTTCATCTGCAGCTCAAGCCAAGATTACAACACAATAAGACTGACAAGGAGATCCGAGAAAGCTAGAAGTGGTCAGCTCGCTACGGCAAAAAGTAGAGCCCTAAAGTGCTTCTAACTTTATGAGGAAGATCGATCAATATATTTGAAGTCTAGAGAGGATAAAGTTAGGAGCACCGCCCTTCTCCCTGTAAATCAAGCACATCTGTGTTATACAGAGCTGAATCCCAGATGTGGCCTGAACTATTCTCTTAACAGGTGCAGAAACAAGTGAGTGGTAACAGATGCTTAGGATTTCCCAATCTAGTGCAATTTAAACTATGGATATAATACAAAAACTTCTTAATCTACAACAAGGGCTGTAGCTATAATTGGTAGGAGTACATCTGTACATGGAGGTTTCCATGGCCCACTTTTTTGCAGCTTGAGATGCATGTTTACAGCACCCAAAGGTTCAGAAACATCCCTGAACCCTGGCACATATCAAAGCCAACATCATTTAGCTGCAACCAAAGCCAACTGCTCCAACTGATTAACTAACAGCATCAATGGCAGCTGAATGCCGACATTTCTATTTGTTCTGCACCAGCATCAAAGAAATTCTCCAGGAAATTAGGTAGCAGTAACAAAAGAAACCCAAAAGAAAGTGATAACACAAAAAAAACCCTAAACTTAATGCTACTTGACTAATCAGTGCAGCAGAAAATAAGAGCACCTACCAGTATTATTGTGCTGATGTTAAAAAAAAATGGGATGTACGGTATACATAGCACACTTTCAGCCAACCTTATGTTGTTACATAGAATCCTACTGTATATGAGACAGTTTCCTTTTCGGAAACGGTTTCAAATGTAACCCTTAAGAAATCTGGATCCATTATTAGCCATCCCAACGTCGACTAGTTAAAATCGGCACTTGACTACATTACCCATCAGCCCCATGCACGTCACATGACTGGATCACATGTCTCACAAAGCTCTCAGCAATCCTTCTTAAGTCCTGGCTTCTGTATGTTTCATTGTCAAGTTTTTGTTGTTGTATTTGCTTTATATCCGGTATATTTGTGGGTCTTATTTCTTGGTTTTGGTTGTTTGTGTTACAGTTTTCTAAAGATGTAGCAAACAATTTGTGGAATAGCCAAGCAAACTGACTTGACTACCATTTTTATATGCCACAATCTTTTAAACAGCCTGCTTAGCCATTTTGTTTCTCGATATTGCAAAAATACAGCTATCTATCAGGCTGAACAGCCAATCAGAGAACCGAATCTCTCTCTCTCTCTCACTCTCTCTCTCTCTCACTGCTGGATGAGCCAGCAGTGCAGGATTAGTGCCAAAGGTGTGCAAAAAAAACTTCAAGCGACAGTCAGTGTGATGTATCAGGGCTTAAAGCACCTAAAGAGGACACTCCGAGAGAAAGAACGATGACAAAGGGTGAGAAATAGAGACAGGGATGCTGGGTACAAAAGGTGAGGCAGTTTAGGTAGAGTGAGACCTCCTGGGTAATCGATTATAAATGCCCTCCTCCTGCAACATCCATTTCCACTTGACAGCATTGCCCTGTCACTGTCCCTCTACTGCTCTTTCTCCTTCCCTCATCTCTCTCGCTTTTTCTCCTCCCCTTTCCTGCTTCATGGCTTCTTTATTCTTTGACAGGTCCAGGACCCACAGTGTTAGTGGAGCTAATCTAAAGCTAGAGTTACAGCATCGCTGATCACCCTGCTGTCACTCAGGCAGTAATTAGTTCTCCGGGAGCTTAATGGCTGATGCAGGGACCCATCACTCTTCCTGATGTCTCTCCTCCAGCTATGCCCTTCTTCACCCTTCTGGCCTGTTATATTTCACGTGTCCTTCCATTTCCCACACCTGCCCTCCATCTCCACTCTCCCCATGTCAGGTACTTCCAGTATTTTCTTATTAGTGTTCAGCACAAATAATTACAGCACGCTCTGTCCTCTAGTCTATCATCTGAGAACTTTGTGTCCTCATCTTAACCTAACAGAAATTTTTCTGTTCTTTTACAGGGCTCCTGCACATCATGCTGCATTGTGGGATTGAGTCGCTATGATTTCTGCAACAGCGCTTTGTTTACATATCGTGCAGATGATGCGATTGGTGTCTTTTTGCCTGGTTTGAAATGGTGCTTAGTTTTCTTAGTAGGAACTGAAAAAGAAAGGACTTCTTAGAACTACATTAATTTATCTAACAGAGCCCTCAGTAGCTTGTCAGCATCTACACTACAAATACTGATAAACAGTAACCTATTAGACCCTAATCCCTCTGTTCTTTTTGGTTTATCTGAATAAAATGGTGGAACTAGGTCTGCCGTATACCAATATTCACTCATTTATTCATCTTCAGCTAGCACTCTCTCCTGGTCTGGGTCATGGTGGCAAATCTTAATTTTTCCAGGTATCTTTGAAATTCTTAGGATATTAAGCATTTTAAATATGAAACTTTTAAGAAAATTTCACTAAAAGTGGATCATTATCAAGTTTAGTAGCAATAAATGTATTAATAATTCAGAAGTGTCAGATTCTCTTATCCATCCATCCATCCATCCATCCATCCATCATTTTCTGAAACACTTTTCTTGCACATGGTCCCAGGGAACCTGAAGCCTATTCCAGGTAAGTCTTGGGGCATAAGACAGCACACTGGGGCAAATACGGAACCCATCGGAACTCAATTCAGGGCAAAATCACACACCCATTCACACACATTTAAAAATACCAATCAGCCAACTATGGATGTCTTTGGATTGGGAGAACAAACCTCAGAAGCACAGGAAGAACCTCGCACAGGTGGAAATCAAGCCCCCAACCCTGGATGTGCAATGTAGGCAAACCACCAAGCTGAACACTAAGCTCAAGTGAAAACCAGTTTCTCCACAAGTTTCTGTGAAAAATCCCAAATCTCTAGCTCTATCGTTAATTGCAAGTAACTACCTAGTTAAGGATAACGAGCTAGATTTCCTGCCTCATCACGATTTGTATCCAAACATTATAGTCAACCTACACGTATAGACATCACATTCCCAAACCATATAAAAAATCCTTTTGCACAGAACAACAGCCATAAAGTACATTATAAAAAGATATGATTATATCTTAGACTAGACACAAGCCAGACCCAAACCTAATCTCATGCAGATTGTAGATGTTTGTAATGAATTATATGATATCTGTGTATTTGTTTACGACAGATTTTCAATTCTAGTCCAGCTCCACTGACATAACACAGAAAGAAAAAAAAAAGCAAGTGACCAAAACAAGGAAAAATAATCAATATTTGTTACCCCAAATTGTGAACGGTGATGGTTGGTGAGATAGGGTTTATTTGTAGTTGCTGACCCTGATGCTGCCTCCTGACTTTCTGATGCTATTTATTGCAGCTTTTTTGTTTAGGATTTCTGATTCTCCATTGACTAGTCACCAAGCCGGGAAATGACATCACCGTGACATCCCGAAGGCCGGAGGCAGAAGGCCCTGACGTTCTTTAGAAATCCAATCACAAGTTTCCGACTCCTGACTGCACTGTACAGTAGGTGAGTTGGCTACACAACAGTAGCTCAGTAGTAGCATATATAATTTAAACACTTCTGCCCTCTGTGCTGAGTGGCACTTCCTGTGCTGCGTTCGACAGCCTGTTGCTAATGCGCTGTCACTCAGTTGACTGCACCTTGAAGGACACAGTGAGAATCCTAAATCACAAGGCATTGCATGTAGTTGTAGATACAGCCGATGCATCTTCCCCCATCTCTGTCTCTCTCTCCACCAACCTGTCATTATGTGTCAAACACCTCTGGATGCTTCAAATCCACTTTCTCTCCCTTTGTCCTTACTATAAGACCATTTTAATCTCTCTCTCTCTCCCTCTCTTTCTGTCTAAGTGAATATAATAAGCCTGAGCTCATGGACTGAACCATGGCTAAGGTCGCAGTCACACACTGCCAAACAGCACCAGCACTGACGCTGCTGCAGAGCTGCATAGCAACACCATCTCATATCCATCGTAATATTTTTCCATATTTATCACTCTGTGCTGGCATTTCCTCTTTAACGCATCTGTTTTCCTCAACTTTCTGCACTCTCAGAATATTGAACCACATCAGCGTGTTTATATGAGGATAGTTGACAGGATGCATGACTCAGCTTTCCCACAACCGCACACGGATGGATGCAGCACGGCTCACCAATCACATCTCAAACAGTGCGTGAAGTAAGGCTGTAAAGATTCACCGATTCAGATCAGTGCCCTGAGGTCTTAACATTTACACAACCGTTAATATTGCCTGATCCAGCACAAGCTTTTTCGGTTGAAAAAGATGATAGCGTAAATAAAGCTCTTTTTAGTAATACTGTACTATTATTTTTTTTTTAAAAGCATTAGAGATTTTAATCTCTTGCTCTCTTTCGCTAATGCTCTCCATGCTTTTTTAGTCTCTGTTCATGCCAGTCCCAGAGAAAGAGGCGTGGCCTTTTTTACAGCCAATAAAAGAGCTGTGACTTCTGTACCTATCAGTGTCAATGAAAGACTATCACTGCACCCCAATTCTACTATCCGTCCTAAATGGTATCCGAGATTAGAATTGGCATGTCCCATATCCTACTCTTTTGCTACACACTCAAAGGTATATAATTTTTCTTCACAAAAAGAGTTCATATTTTTAGTGCACAGTATAAGTAGGTGAATTGGGATGCAGCATATCTTGCACAGCTGCAATTGGGCAGGACTATATTTAATAGCAATAACATCAGATCTACTAATGTACCAATCAGAATGAGCTGTTTATTAGGCTCGGCTCTCCTTTTACTCTTGTCACAGTAATAAAAAAAATAAAAAATAAAAGGTGCTTTCTTTCCTGCTTACAGCCTTTGTGTGCCTGAGCATTAGCAAAAAACAAAACAAAACAATTTATATACAGCATTCTATCTAGTATATTTTGTATAGTAATCACTATACGGCTTCACTATGAATGAAATCATAATAAGACGTGGCTTAAATACTAGTGCTAATTAACGTGAACATGATAATTTCATGATAACGTGAACATGATAATCAGATGCAAAACAGTTACGTGATTGATGCAGTGGCTGATGGGAGACGCACTCTAGCGCTGATTCAGCAAAACCATAACACTAGTACTGTAAACAAAAATACAAGTTATCTACACTGAAAGGACAATTCTACACCTAAATTTGATCTGATCTTGCCGGGAAAATGGTTAATAAGCCATTCGCTGTCAAACGATGCTTTCTGTGAGCACCAAGACATTAGACATATGTACAAGCTGCACCAAAGCACAAGGCAATATTCATGACTCATGTAAAAACAAAAGCATTGTGGAAGCTCCTCTGTGTCATTCCTCTCCACACACATTTCTAGCACTATCACTGTTCACAAGATGTTTATAATTGTTAGCGAGACACCGCAGTTAATCAGTATGGGATCTGAGACACCCGCATGCTTCTGATCAGGCAGAAAATAGCACTTCTTTCTATCCTTGAGCTCGAAATAGATAATTCAATTCATCATTGCTAACTGCTTATTTAAAGACTTTTTTAAAGACAAATTTAAAAACATCTGTACCCATTTTGTCAGGAGCAACATTTAAGGTATAAAATGTTTAAGGGATAAAGCAGTATAAAGTTTAATAGAAACCAACCAAAAAGCAAGTGACACAAACACAGTGTGTGTGAATGTGTTTCTGGAGCTTGTTGATGACAGCTCACACTTCTTTTCCACTAAAACTGGCACCTCAACGAAGAAGACACTCCACTCAGGGTGCTTATTATGCTGCCGTCGCGCAATTACTGCAGCCTCGCCTTGTTCATCACGTGCCAGCATTCAGTGGATGCTTTTTGTGGGATCAGTTATACAGAATTTCTCTCTAGTTCTGTTCGATTGCTTTGCACAAGACAAGCAAAAGCAGGTGTTTTGCTCAGGGTACACTAATTGCATTCCCCGGATGGCACATAGTGCTCATTACCAGCGCTGATGCTCATCGTCCCTGGAAACCAGCTTCACATCAGCCCTATTTTCATGGATTACCCACGATGCTGCAGGGATCGCTGTGATAGTGAAAGAAAGCTAGATTACTCAGTCAGATCAGCTTGTAAAGAGCAGGGCTCATGCAGCCACAGAAGCGAACTCCAGGCATGTTTTAAGAAGGACGGATGAAATATTAATGGGGTATCCCTTCAACTGCCTTCCCACAGCTCCCTCAAACACACTGCACACAAACAGATCAGGATGATCAACAGCCCTCTGCTGCATTATTCATAAGCCTGTGACTCAGACTCCAATCCCAATCACTGCTATAAGCAATGACATTGTTTACAGCACAGCCAGCCACTTGTATCTATGCACTATTCCAACCATGCAGGACTGGTTATATCCATGCACAGAACTCCGAGTGAGGATGAATGGATTCCTGATCAGACCTCTTAAAGCGTCTGTGCTCAAATTTAAGAACACCGCCTAAAAACGTCCATATGTCCTGGCATCTGTCACAAGGTGCTCACAAAAATCTGAACGGAAATGTCTCTGTTACTATTCTGAGGCATGTAATCAGCAACTAAGCATTTCGAACAAAGGGCTAATCATTCCATTTTTGCAAATTATTTTTCCATGCATGCTTAGATTACAAATGAACAGGTGGAACAAATTGCTATTTGGATGGAGTAGGAAAAGGATTATCCCCAGTGAAATTATATATCCTAAATATCTCACAACACAGCACACTATGTGTTAGCAGAAGTGTAGCAGAAAGATTGCAGCATAGTAACATCTTAGCTAACATGTAGTTGCACTCCAACCAGGCTAACTTGTCATATTTAGCAATGTTAGCTACATTACTAGCTAGCTACATCACTGACTACACACTTTTTTTTTTTATGTCTGTGAATTTCAATTTCTAAATGTACCTCACAAAATCGAAAAATCCAGCAGTTGCATTCGAAGCTAATCCTCCAAATTCAATCAGTGTAAGTTTTGCTAAGTTTCTTAATCCTCACAGAAACTTTCTTGGCTGCTGGGCATATGCATGTATTTGGAGGGAAAGGTTTTACTCCTGATGTTTGCAGGGATGGCAAGCACTTTGCATTAGAGGTTTTAATAAAAGAGAGACTTCCAGTAATGCTCCACTTAGATACAGACATGCTGAATCTACATGAGAGAAGGACTTACACTCTAAAAGTGACTTCACACTGAGTTCCAGGAAAACATTATATGGCTTTCTGGAAGTTCAGCACTTTCTAAATCCCTGTTTGTCAAGAAATCCACCGTGGATTGGACTATTGATATACTCAAATGGGGACATATTAACTGTGTTTAGAGAAAATTCCACCTGAAGACTCACATTAAAGGTATTCACTATTGGATAATTAAAAGTTTTTTAGGATAGACTAGTGTCATTAATTAGAATTCATGAGTTGTTTTGCCGTGCTGATGTTTTTCAAAATGGTGGCACCCATGCGAGTTCTGCTCACAGGCTATGCTAAGTAGAATTACAGCACAATTTTAGTCATAGAAGCTTAGATTTTTTTAATAGCTCAGCTGCACATCTGAGAGAAATGTTGATATTTCTGACAATTTTATCTCGTTTCCACAGTCTTACTTTATATTATACTGTATCCAATCACAATCTGCTAGCCCATTGTGAGCCATTACTTCTGGTGCATCGCTATCATCTCCCAAGTTTAGTAGTCAGGTCGCTGATCAGGAAGTCGGACATGTTTTTAGGGCTGTCAGTCGGAAAATCCTAGTGCACTGGAACGGTCGGTCTCCAAAAAAGAAAAATCCCATAATGCACTGCTACATCTTGTGAGCATCGATGCTCACTATGTTCCCTTAACATATGTTCCCTTCCAGTTCGCTGGAAATGGCGTCATATTTTCTGAAGACTCACAGCTTGAAAAAATGGTGGGTGAACTCTCAGCCTTCAGCCTTACTTCACCTACAAATGTAACTAGCTTGTTAGTTTTTATTTATCTATCTATCTATCTATCTATCTATCTATCTATCTATCTATCTATCTATCTATCTATCTATCTATCTATCTATCTATCTATCTATTTTAACATTTCACATTTAACATTTGGACATTTTAAATATGTTTTGTTTAATGTTTTTAAAAAAGTGATATCTTAAATCTAGTCACATTTATCTACTATTCCTTATTATAAGCTTGAATAAACCAAATATAAGATTATAAAGATTAAATTGTCTAGGTGTATTTTTTTAACCGGAAGATAATTTCCCTTCTTTGTAGAAATGAATTGTTAAAATGAGCAAATCCTGGCAATAAAAAAAAGAACATTTAATGCTTAAATAGTAAAACATGTCTAGAAAAAAGACTTAATAATATTAAAATTGGTTTATTGTAATCTTAGTAATCTTAAAAATAGTAGAAAAAAATGTGACTAGATTCAAGATGCTAAGATTGAGTTTTTTTGCAGTGTGATTTGTGTTACCTTTAGAAACTGGTGGAGATGACAAGCATGCTGATTTAATCTTTTCTTGATTTTTTTTTGTGTGTTTTAATAGAATATTGCTGCTGCTTCATCCATTAAACTCTTATACTGTATAGTATGTATACCTTTAGTATGTAATGTTTACCTAGAAATGTGCCTATAGTGTATTTTTAAAGTTTTACCCTAATAATCATCCCAAATAAATCTTTTTAAAGGTACTACAGTTCCAGGTAAGCAAATAGTAAAGCTACAAAAGATAAAGATACCGCCTTAAGAAAGAGTGCATGTTTTTCTGCGAGTGAACAGTATTATCTCATCTCTTTACACAGCACATGGTTATTAGTGGAAAGAAGGCAATGTCTATATTTTTGGAACTATGCAAGGCAGTACCTTAAATAAAATAAAAAAATAATTAAAAAAAATCACCCTCAGTAAAGCAGCACTTATGTAACCCAGCATCACATGCTGTTAAAGACCCTTTTGTCTGAGGCAGTTTTCTCCCCAGACCACAGCACTAATATGGAGCTGATCAGTTTTTAGATTTTTTTCATTTCAGGAGACCATTATTAATGAGATTTTTTGAAGGACAGAAGGTCCAAAAGCTTAGGTAGTATTGCAGAGGAATAAGAGCCGGCTTTCACTTGGTGTTCTCCAGGTGGAAAACATGTTGTGCTGCTGACCTGAGGTGTTGATGTTAATGAGGGAGGAGAAGCAGGCTGTTCTCGTTTGACTCGTCTGCCTCGAAACAGGCAGCAGAGCACTGGAGCCTAAAATACAACACGAACACCTACACACACCATTGCCGAGACATCCAGCAGAAGCTCCACAGAATCGCAACAAACACAACATTGTGGTTACAACAAGAAGGTTTGACAACGATAACACAAAACAGGAATGATTGCTATCATTAAAATAAATAAATAAATGAATAAACAAAAAACAGTCAAGAGTGCAACTGTCAGGAGTAGCTGGACAGTTCCCTGCCAGGCCCGGGGAGGGCGCTGGCAGGAGAATCCTGGAAGCCTGTTTATGTCTGTGTGGTTTCCTGCCCATTGTTCTCCACCCTGATTGTGTCACCTGTCCCTTATTACCCTGTTGTGTTTCCCTATAAGAGGGATCCTGGTGTACATGTGTGGCGTGGGTCAATGTTTAGTGTATAGCTGTCCCGTGGGTGTTATGTTGGGTTTTGGGGTTTATGGTATGATGTAACCATGAGTCGAGTGTTATGTTCGTCTTTCCCCTGTATCGTGTTTATGTAAATAAAACAGTGCTTCACTGAATCCTGCGTTTGTGTCTGCGCTCTCACGGCGTGCTGGAGCACGCGGCACCACGGAGGTCCGGGCTCGAGCCCCGCATAGGATGGGGGCTGCGGCGGACGTGACAGCAACACTGTAATATTTGGTGAAGTTCTCACTCTCTTTTGTTGCATGGCTCTGACAACTGCAGAAAAAAACATCCAATCAATCAGGATAAGGATGTGCCTCTACTCTCCTGTCCTTTAGGTTACCTATCATTTTAGAAAGCTCCATCTCTTGCATCTGCATTTAAGCATTTAAAGGCTTCAGAGGAAACCCCGAAGGAAAAGATTACATTTATTTTAATGCTGAATTGTACATTTCCGCTTCAGGGGCTTCCAATTGACCCTATCTTTGGGAGATTGTGAATTTAAATTGCACTGATGACACAGCTATCTCTGGCCAAGAGTCATATAACTGTTTGGCTGGGAATTGCTCTTTCCTCTGTTGATTACAGTGAGACTATTCAATCATTGTAAACATGGCCATTTGTGGTGGAGTGGAAGTTAGAGTCTACCCATAGCAAATAACTACATTTTGTCAAATATTGGTCACGTAACTATGGCTGTCTGTCAAGAAAGGCTACAAATAGAATAAAGCAATCTTAACATCTCAAAGCTTTTTCAATTAATAATAGGGTTATTGCTCTATTTTATACCTGGCCTTCTTTTCATCCTGCTTCTGACCAGAAGTGGAAAAAAATAATATCTGACCCATATTCCCTCCAGGAGAGTAAATATTATTTGTAGCAGTTAGATCTCTAGTGGTATAAATTAAAAAAAATAGTCTTTAATTCATTTCAATGAGAAAAGAAAAGAATCCCCTCTCCAAAAAACAAGCAAAAAAACCCACCAACATGCTTAACATTATACTGTAAATTAACATATGTTAGTCCTGGACTGGTATCAGGATTCTCTATCTCTTCATATTTGCCCCCATTCCACACAGGAAGTAGCATTGACAGTGGGGTTTGTCGGTTAACGTGAGCTCAGGTGTTGAATTAAAGCCTGTTCTACACTGGGTGTGGCCTGCATCCGAGTATTGTATGCATGCATTACCATGGCAACAGATATCACAACGTTTGTTAATCTAACAACTCTGTGCAAGGAAATGTTGATAAAACATGTGTAAAGTAAATTTGCTTTCTATGTGACAGGAAACAGGATGCAGTAACAGACTTCTGGCAAAAAATGGACTTAAATGATGCTCCAAGTTAAATAATTGCGGGATCCTAGGGTAATGATGTATGTTAAATATATGTAAAAATGTTTCCTTTTATAGTATTTCCATAATAATGGCTAGTAAATATCTCCTTAATCTGCAACTCAAAAGAAAAACCTTGGAAATTCAGATGCTCATGTTTGAGAAGCTATAAAGTAGCGCCTTCCTGACCTTCATTCGTTTCCAGTGTCCAAGTTACAGAAAAGAAAATAAATTTAAACTTTCTATATTTAGAGGACTCTTGGGGAATAAAAATTTGGATTTCTCTGTTTCTCAGTATAGCTAGTATAAAGCATTCTTATTCTTTCATTCTTATTCAGTTCTTTACAGCCAGAAGTTGTTACTTCCTTCAGGCCAACAAGATTGTATTTACTATGGTGACAGATCTTGGCAGCTCTCTTGGCCTTGGTGGCCAACACCTTAGAATAAAATAGCATTTAAATGCAGCAAGTATCTACAAATCTAATCCAAACTGTAATCTCTCAACTGAAGACCTTCAGCAAGTGACACCACATTAAAATGATTTACTTACTTAATCTGCTAATAGCACTTTCCCCCCAGCATACATCTGGCACTTTGTTAGTGTCGGTTAGTGCAGATGTCAGTGGCTAAGCTTTACACACACTTTCAACACAAAAGAATGGGTTCTCAGATGACTAGGCTGTAACTAAGGAACAGATGATACTGAAGCATGAAGTCATTTTGAAGTCATGCAGCTCAGGTTAGTTACACAGTTTGCATGGTTGAACGTCAAATATTTACAAGATTATTCTTTTGAAAAGAATCAACAACACAACCACAAATCAATTAAGAAAGACATTTTACTGTTAACTAGTAACAAACCAAATAAGATTTTTTTTTTTTTTTTTTTTTTTATTTTAGCAACACATTTAGAGCAAACAACTAAAGGTAATGAAAGCCTGTACTACTGGGAAAAAAAGAATTTATTTAATTGGAAAAATATGAAGATTTTAACAAATCATTGGTTAGAAAATGAGCAAGAATTACTCAAATGCACTCCTGAGACCGCCTGGGCTAATGTTTGCTCAGTAAACATTCATTCATTGTCTGCCTCTTATCCAAACTACACTCGGGTCATGGGGAGCCTGTGCCTATCTCAGGCGTCATAGGGCATCAAGGCAGGATACACCCTGGACAGAGTGCCAACCCATCGCAGGGCACACACACACACTCTCATTCACTCACGCAATCACACACTACAGACAATTTAGAGATGCCAATCAACCTACCATGCATGTCTTTGGACCGGGGGAGGAAACCGGAGTACCCGGAGGAAACCCCGAGGCACGGGGAGAACATGTAAACTCCACACACAAGGCGGAGGCGGGAATGAAACCCCCAACCCTGGAGGTGTGAGGCAAACGTGCTAACCACTAAGCCACCGTGCCCCCTGCTCAGTAAACAGTTTGGGGAAAAGATCTAGTGAGAAATACAGTAGTGAAAAATCAGTTGATATTAAAGTCAATAAAAATCTATCCGTATTTTTACCCACAAGGCTTAAACAGTTAAAGAAATCAAACAGAAAAACGATCTAAAACTATTGGTTTAATTCTTGCTAATTTCCTGGCCAATAAATTGTTATTGACCATCGACTTAATATTTTGCCATTACGGTCTTCCCTGTTTTTTTTTGCCAAGGAGTGTAGATAGTTGACTTGAGTGCACTTATCTACAGCAATATAAAGAGTGCACTTATCTACAGCAATATATCTCTTCATGAAGGAGAAGAGATGAAGGATTTGACTTCAGAATAAAATAACTTCTCAAACCCCTAGCTTATTTCTACAGCATGTGTTAGAGAGCTTTCATATCTGATTATTCAGTGGTTCATCTCCCAAACTGGTGGAAATGCACATCTAGGTTTATGGTACTACTAAAACTAATTGTGTTTGCGATTTCCAAATACATACAAATTTGCTGACAAGTTGAAAACAGATGAGTTTTCATGAGTAAGTAACTGAAAAGCGACTTCCAGAGATGAAGACCTACCCCAGAAAAGACTCGACTGGAAATTGTGACAGAACAGAAGGATCTAAGAGCGCTTGTTAGGGAAGAAGTTTAGAATCCCTGGAGACATGACGCTTATTAAGGCTTCGGTATATCACAGAAAAAAGTTTTCCCTGTTCATCTCAGTTCCTTAGTCTTCATATTTCTGTATGAAGAAAACTTGGACTGCACACGTTCATTTTTTCGAAAGCTACCAATTATTACATTATGCCTCAATTAATTATTGCCATTGATTTAAATATATAAGCATTTAGTTTTGGAAATCAACCCTAGCACTTCTGTCAAATTATAAATATCTCCTGCAGCAGCTGCAGCTGCATTAGTGGGTTACCAGAACCATAAATAGTAGCATCTGGAGATGCAGTACAGCCTCAGAGTTTTCAGGAGTGGGAATGAAGTCACATAGCATATGTCCCAAACATCATAAAGGAAGAAGGGTTCTGTCCATGGCAGCACTGTAGAACTCTTGAAACTGACTGTTGAAAATATTGATGTTTATAAATGTTCTATAACAGCAGCTCTGACAATAGTACAGACTATAATTCAATCACAGCTTTATATTAATGTGTTCGTTCTAATATTTTATCGTTTCTATAGCAACGACACGTTCGGAAATAGTTGTATTTTTTTTTCTTTTTGGTAGACGCTTCACATAACCTAAGAATGATATAGTGAATTTTTCTGTAAGGAGATGTTTATAAAACATTTAGAAAAGGAGTCTCTAGTGTTATTACTATGTAATAGTTGTGCGGTATGAAGACACATCAGGACAGAAAGCTTCCTGGATTTTCATCTTATTAGTCGGTAAGTATTAACTTCTCTCGTAGATGTTCCGTAGCAATATGTGTAACTCTAAAGGATTCAAAACCATCATGCGTTAATCTTAAATAAATAAAAAAAATATATATAAATAAACTTTTGCCAAATTGCTGTGATAACATTATCTCTGCATCATTCCACCCTGATAGCATCGTAGATTACATCATGCCATGTTATGCTTTATTCCCTTCATCTCACATGCATTTGCTCGTTATATTTCTGCTTAAAATCTTTGTATATCTCATAATGGATTAATCCACACTGGCCTTAACGGAGCATCGAGAACTAATGCACAGGGTGTGTTCGTGTTCGCCCACCAGCATACGCTACATGACTCAGCATCCCAAGCCGGTGCAGTCACCTTGCCTGAGAGAAGAGCTCACAATAACATCAAACCCCCGCTAAACCTCCGTCTCAAACATTAGCAAGAGATCAATTGGTGTTCTGAACAATTGTTCACAATATGGATGTGTCAGGGTTGAAAGCTACACTTATGAACTGGATGGAAATCCCGGACTAAATGCCAACATTCTGTGTGAAGAGGCATCTCTTGACTTTTTCTGTAACATAATTCTGTGTCTCGCTGTTTCAGACTCCCATCAATGCGCTTTTTGTTTCTACCCTTCAAGCCAAATAGATGTGATTTTCTTGTAGATTTGATGACAGCTCTGTGCTGCTCAAGCAACCCTTTTGGCCTTGGTGGACATTTCTTTAGTTAAATAACGAATTAAAGAAAAAGCAAACACTTGTGAGTCTATGAAAATAAGAAGAGGACAAAAGGCTCTTGTTTCGATCCAAACTTGAATACTTGGATTTCAAATAATCATATTTATATTATAGTATTCTAAGGCAAAGAAATAATAATGAATTCTGATAAATATAATAAATATATTCCTGGCATACTTTAGATTCTTATATTTTAAATTATGTATTCATTAATGAAATACATCCATCCATCCATTTTCTGTACTGCTTCCTACACAGGGTATCCTACTACAGAGAACCTGGAGACTATCCCAAAGGACTTAGGACAAAATATAGGGGACACCCTGGACAGAGTGGCAACCCATCCCCCCACACACACACACACACACACACACACACACACACACACACACACACACACACACACACACTTCTTTCAGCCTACCACATGTTTTTGGACTGGGGGAGGAAACCAGAGTTCCCAGGGGAAGCCCCAAAGAACAGGGAGATCATACAAAGTCAACACACCAGAGGTGCAGGGCAAATGTGTTAAGCACTAATACTAATACTAATACTAATAATAAGAGAAAAAATTACACTCTAGGCGAAAATTGTAATATTATAAACACATTATTTTCTTTGCTTGTGAAAGAAATACAGTTTTAACCTTCTTTGGTGAAAACACATAATTATGATGTTCATTCTGTCTGTAATCAATATCACATTACAACATAATTGTACAATATATTATATTGAAGTATTAAGTATCTGAATTATTTGTAATTAAAAAAAAAATAGATAACCCAAAAACATTCAAACCACTTCTTACTTTATGATTCTGCTCCTAATCTGCTCATGCTTCTCTCTCTCTCTCTCTCTCTCTCTCTCTCTCTCTCTCTCTCTCTCTCTCTCTCTCTCCCCGCTGTGGTGTGGAGCTGTTATGTTATAATACAGTACTGTACAGTAGGGTCTGTTCTGAGTGGAACCCCACAGAGATGTTCTGCCATCTGCGGACCTGGCACCAGCTGCCCTCGCCACTCTCACGACCAGCACGGCCTATAAGGAGACCGAGCGAGATCTCAGCTCCTCATCTTCACCTCCCCCACTCATTCATCAGTTCATCAGGCTTGCAGCACAGAAATCTTTAAAGAGTGATGTTTTTTTTTTTTTTTGCTTTCCCATGATTGGCTCCTGGGATGTTGATAAGGCCCTCTCAATGAGGGGAACTATATAATGCTATCTGCTCTCTCCAGAGGGAAGAAGAAAAAAGAGAGAGATATGTCTATATCTAAAATCCTGTTTAATCCGGTCATTCCTAATTACCCAGCAGAGCCAAAAATTCGTAAAAATTCTACACAGACTCGAGCGATTACAAAAGCCTGCATGTAATGAACAGAATTCATTAAAACAACCTAGCAGAGAAAATGTTCATCACAAAGGAGTCAAGTGATCACTTTGGCCTATTATAAGAGCACAATATGAAATCATCCATCTAATCACAATCCATGAAAACGCTGTTGATTTTCCGTGTCAGCGGAATAGCTGTAGATGTATGATAAATCCACAGTTCCTACAGCCAACTCCAGTCCTGCCTACACACACCGGACCAGACAGATCAAATCTAAATTATTTGGAAGATAGAGAAACAATGGAAAAGATTCTACACTGATCAGGCATAACATTATGAGCAGTGAGAGGTGACGTGAATAACAGTGATGATCTCCTCATCATGGCACCTGTTAGTGGGTGGGATATATTAGGCAGCAAGTGAACATTTTGTCCTCAAAGTTGATGTGTTAGAAGCAGGAAAAATGGACAAGCGTAAGGATTTGAGCGAGTTTGATGAAGGGCCAAATTGTGATGGCTAGACCACTGGATCAGAACATCTCCAAAACTGCAGCTCTTGTGAAGTGTTCCCGGTCTGCAGTGGTCAGTATCTATCAAAAGTGGTCCAAGGAAGAAACAGTGGTGAAAAATGGTGACAGGGTCATGGGCGGCCAAGGCTCATTGAGGCACGTGGGGAGCGAAGGCTGGCTCATGTGATCCGATACAACAGACGAGCTACTGTTGCTCAAATTGCTGAAGAAGATAATGCTGGTTCTGATAGAAAGGTGTCAGAATACACAGTGTATGACGGGTCAGCGCTGTTTTGGCAGCAAAAGGCGGACCAACACAATATTAGGCAGGTGGTCATAATGTTATGCCTGGTCGGTGTATGTTGTTGATGTAATGGATGTCCAAATGTTATTGCGCCAACCCCACCACATCCTGCTATTCATTCAGTCATGATATAGAAAAAAAAATATACGTCTACTTTGCCATTTAATGAGACAAATTTAAGAGATTTGGCAGCCATATAAGCGAGCCCTCAATCAACTTACAAATTATTTTCACTAGCCTAACTACTCTGCACTGTTATGAGGATTCCACTATAGCATTCTAATAGTTTTTGTAATTCTAGATGATTCATGGCTATTGGTGCCAGGGGGGATTGGCAGGGGGGGTTTGGTTGGATTTAATATCAATGCGTTGGATAGCTACGGATATTTTACTGAGGTTTCAGTTACTGTTGTTTATTCACATAGAATTGACTCAACCCAAAATCTGATATACACATTTTTTTTGCTCAGTTGTATGAAATGAGATAAATTGTAAATTGCTTTGGATAAAGGCGTCTGCCAAATGCCAGAAATATAAATGTAAAAATTATTTTTTCTTCAAACCAGAAAACAGTGTAAAATTGCATTTAAAGATTTCATTCCAATTTCACTGAAAGATGCCCTACCTACATTTACATTATTACCTTATCTAATCTACTACACTATAATCTTACTCCATTTTAAAGACTACTTGCGGCATTTAAACACGAGCCTCATCTTCATCACTTCACTTCACTGATCCCTCTTCACACTAACGTTGGTTAGGAAATAATCGCTGATACGTTTAATCACTTCTGTTCTGTTATTCTTAATGTCTCCTTTTTATTAGTGTATTTTATTGGTGATTTAAACACTGCCGTACGTACAGAATGCATGAGCATTCAGATGTTTTAATGATGATGTCACTGCACAGAAGCATTTCAGACATTTTGAGAGCTGGTATCTCAGCTGGTTTCAGCATCCTCTCAATTGGGGAAACCCTCTTTGAACAGCTCTGATAGGAAAACACTTCTACAAGGAATCAGCTGCATGGGACACTAATGTACTTATATTATCATGCAATGCGAGAGTTAATTTCCTTTGATGTGGCTACACTTTGTATTAGGATGAATTGACGTCAGTGGTAATAATCAGCGTGCACTTTGCTCAGAGGGATATGTATAGTTTCCTGTATTTGAAATTCTTTGATTTCAAAAGGGGATGCATAATTGCAGTGTTTTTTTTAAAGACGTCTTGATTTTGTGATTGAAAACCTCACAGGGAAACGTCTCAAATTCAATTCTGCCTAAACGTCCTAACTACCTCACATGATAATGCCATTTAGCCTTCTTCATGAATCTACTCAGACAGATATACATATTCCCTCAGCTCTGATTTGACTTATGTGTGATTCCTTTAACGTCTCGGAGCCTGATTAATGCTAGACCCGGCAAAAAGTCTGACAAATGTGACTGTAACTTGGTTACAGAAGTTTCCTGGCCTGGCTCCCTCCTGAGGCCGTGTTTTTAATAAGGGTTTCAAACAGACAATTCATCTCCTATTGAAAGGAAATTTCGGTGTGATGTTTCTTTTCAAGAATATCTCCCTCGGATTATAATTTGCTTCTGTGTCACTGTGTAATATTAAGTCATTTCATAAGAAAGACATCATCCAGTTTTGAGTTATGGAAACATTTCATCGCACACAAATGCGCCACTCTCTTTCATTCCACTTCTGAACTAAAGTTAATCGCTGTTGTTTCTTGATGTTAAGGTTTATCGCAGATTTCATGAACGCAACTCGATCCCCTCGTCCCTTGAGAAGTACTACTCAGCGGCTTTTTTAAAGAGGCTGTGTCACTTCAAAAGTTGCTGTGGTTGGTGTGGGTCAAACAATAAGAAAGGAAAACTGGTCCTTTTTTCTACAACAAACAATGTCTTACTTCTGTCTCTCCCTTTCACAAACACCAACAAGAGCAGCATCTGTATTGACTCAGCCCGGCAGGACTAACAGCAGGCTATTCTATCAAATCCCCCCCCCCTCTTCCCTCCACCATACACACCATCATTGGTGATCGCTCCACCCGAGCACGACTGCTGATGCTGACAGAATCACAAGCTGAAAAAGACTTCTGTGCATGCAGAGATTTAAAGTCCTACACCTTAATCCTAACGATAACAACAT
>JAUCMX010000004.1:24613607-24631107 GCA_033459395.1 Hemibagrus guttatus
ATGTTATGGACTTCTTTGAAATTCATCATCTTAAGGAAATAAGAAAACACTTATTGGTTAGCTACATCCAGGGTTCTTAAAGAGGGGTCTGGGGTTAATAATTTTATTTTTAATTTAATTTGGTGCTGAAAACTATCAACTATTATATACCTTATAATAATATATACCATGTTATAAAGACATGTGACTAATCTTAGATTGTACAAGTACTAGAGACTAAACCTTCTGCATGCCAGGACCCCTTTAACTGTAGAATAAATTCCACTGTTCCCCTCAGTAAATTTATATATTTTTTAACATATTCCAGTTATTCAAGCATTATTTAGATGTGTATATCCAATTTGGGATATTTCTTGGCATCACAGAGCTTTTCATTATTAAACTGTCAGCACACACATTACGTCCAAGCTGATAATATTTATGATTTGTTTTTGAGTTATTGTGGTTGGATTAAATCCCAATGGAGATCTGGGCTCATTCTATCAATGAAGATGCAGGACATTAAAGAAGCAAGTTTTCAGAAGATTTCAAATTTTTGATATACTGAATAGTTTAAGGACAGTATGTGATGACTTAAGCCTGCAAAACATGAGCCATAAATGCTAGGTACATTAGTATGGAGAAGATTCTGTGCCAGACATTCACTTCAGGGGGAAAAAAAAAAGTAAAAGACAATACATAAACTGTACTGTTTATAATTAGTGACGTCTAGAGAATGTTCCACATTGAAAAGCTAAACCTTCATTGCGTCGCTCTTACACAATATTGCCAAAAGTTTTGAGACACCCCTCCAAATCATTGAATTCAGGTGTTGTTTTTCGGGGGTTGGGCTCGGCCCCTTAGTTCCAGTGAAAGGAACTCTTAATGCTTCAGCATACCAAGACATTTTGGACAATTTCATGCTCCCAACTTTGTAGGAACAGTTTGGAGATGACCCCTTCCTGTTCCAACATGACTGCACACCAGTGCACAAAGCAAGGTCCATAAAGACATGGGTGAGTGAGTTTGGTGTGGAGGAACTTGACCCGGGCCCGCACAGAGTCCTGACCTCAACCTGATAGAACACCTTTGGGATGAATTAGAGCGGAGACTGCGAGCCAGGCCAAAACTGGGATGTCTGCCTTTACATGCACATGAATTTAATATGGAGTTGTTCCATCCTTTGCAGCTATAACAGCTTCAACTCTTCTGGGGAAAGGGTTTCCACAAGGTTTAGGAGTGTGTTTAGAAGCGCATTTGTGAGGTCAAGCACTGATGTTTGACAAGAAAGCCTGGCTTGCAGTCTCCGCTCTAATTCATTTATTGAATTGTTATTATTATTAGCAAATATATGAATTATTATTATATATTGTTTAATCTCTTCAGTTATAAACATTTAGGGGGAAAACAGTTTAAAAAAAAAAAAAAATATTGCAAGAAGAAGTTGCTTTCGGCTGCTCCCCGTTCGGGGTCGCCACAGCGGACCAACTGGTCCGCACAACAACTTGGCACAGGTTTTATGCCAGATGCCCTTCCTGACGCAACCCTCCCATTTTTCCGGGCTTGGGACCGGCACTGCATCCAGTGGCTGGGGTTTGGGCATTGGCGGTGAATTGAACCCGGGCCTTCTACATGATAGGCAAGAAACCTACCACTGAACCACCAATGCCCTTAAAGATATTATGTCAGAAATTAATGTAATTCCTTGTTGCATTGCATTTCACTTAAATCGTTGTGTTAAAGCTGTGCCACACTGAAATGCAATCACGACACTCAAAGGTGTTTGTAATGAGATTAAAAGCCAGAAAGTATTATTTTCAAAACGTGTCCATATAATTAAATACTCCATATAACAATATAACAAATTATTGTTGACCCTGTAAAAAAGTTTTTAATAAAAAAGAGGCATGTGTATGTGTTCTTAATACGGATGCTTTAATGAAAGGAAAAGAAAGGCAGTAATGGTACTGAATGGTAACAAGGGACTAAAAATGAACTATATAAGGGATTTGCTACGCCTGGACAAAATGTGGTTTACTTTTGTGATGTCAGTCTATACACGTTAAAGTAATTTCCGATCACAGTACTGCCATCCCTGCAATATAAATGAACATGCTCCAAAAAAATTCAATGTTGAATAACTAGAATGTTTGCTCATGCTCAGAAGGTTGTTTTTCAGTCCATATGTTCGGCACAGTCGTATACAGGGGACTCCCAACGAGACCCGATTTGTCACAAGCAACTGTAACCGAAACAAACGGCCTTCACAATATATTTTCTTTCTAGCATTAAGGCGAGCCATCTAAGCAGAGATTATAAGCATTACTAATAAAAAATACAACATAAGTAGATCCTGTGTAAACGTTGCCATTTTGTGTACTGTGTACAAGTCCAAATAAAAGATTATGCACATTAAATTAAGACAAATTGCCTTGCTGTATGATGCAATTCTTCCCAATACGACTCGAGGGATTTCTCTGTTAATTAGCAGAACAAAATGTTTCTGTACACTTTGGAATTCATTCTGCTGCTATACCACCACGAGTTATATTATCAGTAAAGAATAGTGAGTCTGACCCTGAAGCAGCCATGAAAATCCAAGCTATGACACTGCTACCACACTTCTTGACCAATGAGCATGTATGTTTTGGATCATGAGCAGATCCTTTCATTTTCCACAGCTTGGCCTTTCCATCACTTTGACAGAGGTTCATTTTGGTTCGAGAATTTTTGTGGCTCATCTTGTTATTTCTTTGTGAGATCTGGCCGTACGATTCTTACTGCTGATGAGTGGTTTGCATCTAGTGGTATGGCTTCTATATTTCTGCAGTTTTCCTTGGCTGCCCTGTTCAATGTCTAGTTGTTAGTACACTCAAAGGGATATCCTCCTTTTTCTGGACATTCCATATTGTTCTAATCAATGGCTCTGATCATTTTGCCCTCAGTGTCAAAATTCTCCCATAGACAGCTCTCTGGTCCTCATGTTGATTTATCCTTTTTGACAAATGCAGCCTTCACAGGCAAAATTCAGAGCTATTAAATATTTAAACAATTAGTTTAACAGGGCGACAAGATGCACGAGTCGTTCCAATATTTTTGATCACTTGAAAAATGGCTGTGTTCAAACAAAAGTTGTTTACTACATCCAGATGTTAATATCAGGAAATAAATGCTGACATTCTGATCTACTGTATCATATTCATGGTTTGACTGCAAACCAAATGTCTTCAGTGAACAGCAAACACAATCTGGCCTTTTTCCCCCAATACTTTTGGAGTATGTGTGCAAAGTGCTGGCATAAAATTGGATGTACACAATTCCAAAGAATGTCTTTGTATGCTGTATCATTATAAATGTCCTTCACTGGAAGGAAGAGGCCCGAATCTTTTCCAGCATGCCAATGCTCCTGTGCACAAAGCAGTCTCCATGAGGACATGGTTTTCCAAAGCTGGAATGGAAGAACTTGAGTGTCCTGCGCTAAGCCCCGTCCTCAACCACAGTGAACACCTTTTGGGATGAATTAGAATGCTGGTTGCAAATCCTCAAGGAATCCCATGGGAAAGTCTTCCTCAGACAGTGGAGGTTATTATAACCTAAATCTATAATGGGATCTTCAAAACGCACATTAGAGTGCGATGGTCATATGTCCAGAAACATTTGACCGTGTGGTGTTAATTCTAGCCAGCTGTTATATGTTTTTATAACATGCTATTACATTTTTGAACTTACAACAGCTCTTCCAGCTTCAATGTATATCAGATGTCTATATTTATGAACTGATTTAAAATGTGTAATAGTTTATATGGTGCCTGACAGCAGCTAGAAAAGTCCACAAGGTATATTTTAAAAAATTCAACTACATTTAAAGTGAAAGACTCAAAGCAGACAGCAAGACAGTGTGCTTTTTTTCTTCCCTGTTTATGGTCACTCAATTGCAAGAACAACCATTTTATAAAGTGAAACTTAATTTTTCTTTTTCCCCTTTCAAAATCTGTACAGTGTAACAAATGTCTATTTTAAAAGACATAACAAATTAAAATAAACAAAAAATAATTATAGAAAAAATTGGGTGACTCAGTGGCAAAGGCCAGGGTAAGAAATTTTAATTACCTGTGACAAGAGTGTGGTCAGCACCTGCTGGTGTAATTCAAACCCACAAGTTGCTTTTTTTTCATGGTGGCCTCAAACAGGGGTGAAAAACAACATCACTCTAGGGTCCATCGCCATGTGTGTTGCCTAGCAACATTATCCTATTTCCCACCAGGGGCAGATGACACTTTGCTCACTCATTACATCTAGGTAACACTTAACATGGCTTAACTCAGAAGAAGGAAAACTGAGGGCTTTAAAGTAACAGCTGAGGTCAGGGAGTGTTTTGACAGAGACTGGAGGTACAGTGTGCATGTCTTTACATCATATTACAAGTCCTTAATGGGTATTAAAAAAAGTGGACAGGTTAGTGGACATCAGTCTTGTTTTACAGTATTGCAAGCGATGCATGCTGATGTGAAATGGCTTAGTCAGTGATATTCAGCACACAAAATATCCAGCAGCTTAAAAAACAAGGCCATCCCAAGTACCTTATTTTGGAGAAATCATGTTTCCTTCTTGGAACAATGCAATTTCTGTACACTCTATGAAACAAAACAAATTCGGTCTGAATTTTAAAACACATTGCTGCCCAATGTGTAAAGATGCAGGTAAAAATCTCTTAAATACAATGTTATAATATTGCAAAGTGTGTTTAGAGGATATAAACACATACCTAACTGCCTTGCTGTAAAAAACTACCGTAGAACCCCCCCACAAAATATCTGAAAGAACTTTCTCAAAGTGGGGGGATTTTAGAGGTATAGAAAGGTATGTGAAAGTAGTTAAAAGAATTTGCAGAATGTTAACAGTGCATGAGGTCATTCCTATATGCACCAAGGGGAAAACTACTCTTTAATCCTAAACCCTGGGATACTTGGATATCAGGAATCCAAAAGGAGTGTTAAGGAGGTTTGTGTGCATTAGATCTTCTTGGCCCCGAGTCTTTTGAACACACTGATTGTGGTAGCGTCCATTTGAGCCCCGTGTGAGTCCCTGCCTGTCCCTGTGCTGCTGCTGACTTTAGGGCTGGCCAGAGCAGAGCTCGCCTTGCTCCTGCTGCTAGTCACCTGACTATCTTGAGTCTCTGTTGATTGGCTAGATCGTAAGCTAGAAGAGGATGCAGGGGCAGGGCTGGCTGTGGGAGCTTTACCCAACCTCCGCAATATTCTCCGTTTGGGCGCCCCCTCCTGTTTGGACGTGGTGGAGGAGGGAACGGTGGAAGGAGTGCTCTCTGACACTGGGAGTTTAGATTTGTTGCCCAGGCGATACAGTGCGACTGGTTCAGCTTTCTGGGTGACAGGCTCTTTTTTGGAAGGCGGTAGGGGACGTTTAAGGACGCCGGCATACTGAAGCACAGAGCCTTCGCCGTCGCTGTCTTCATCTTCGTTGGCAATGGCCCCGTCTACTATATCCCCCTCTGCATCGTCATCTTCGTCCACTTTGCCCAGACGGCTGAACACACCTGTTACCTGCTACAGAAAGGACATAGAGACATTAGGAGAAAAAGAAAAGGAAAAAAAAAAGGCAAATGGAATCAATAATTATATCACAATCTTCACCTTATTTGCCGTTGCTGTGTCTGTCTTAGATTCTGAGCCCAGTCTCTCAAACACAGAAGTACGTTTCAAACTCTTGGCTGTAACCAAAACAGATGATATTAAGTGGTAGGTTAGTTGAATGAATGCATTATCATAGAATAATTGGAATGTACATTGTCACTATGTTTGATTTCAATAATCACTTTGATCAAAATTTTTAATGGCTTCATTACTTAACAGTATTTTTTGCAGCTTTAAAATTTGCAGTGGGAAAGTTTACAGAAAGTTTGTGCTGATAATGAAAAACGATCATGGCAATTTTGCTAAATATCACTATTAATCACTATTAATTCATTATTAATGAAGTTCAATCTTTTAAATCATTTTAAATGAACAGGATTAAATCACATGGGTGAATTACTAGAATCACGATGAGACAGGGTCTTAATCATTACACGTTTTAAACGCTTCCACTTACAGTAAGCAACTTATACATTCAAAATATATTAATAGGACGCTTGTGATTTATTGCATAATTTAAAAAAAAAGATTCACGCTGCAGTTAAGCTTGGCAACATCCCAGTTAATTATAATTAATTAATTAACTGATGAGGTTATAAATGGTGTTCATGATTAATACATGATTCATTCGGAAGCTATATAGACTGGTACAGCAACATGATGTCGGTGTGTAAACATGGTGAAGCCAGCAGTCTGATCCCCGGTCACCTTTCTTAGCCTGCTGGGCCAGAATGCGTCGGCTTCGAGCGGTGGTGCCCTTCGGCATGTTGATCTTGTACTTCCCTTCCATCTCAGAAGTCACTCGCCGCCGTTTCACCGGCAATCCGTTCGCCTCTGCCGAAGGCTGACTGGCAACTTAAAAAGGATGGGAAAGGGAATAAAAATTAAAGGTGTGAAAAACAGCAAGGTGTGAGCACTGAACAGATGTCTGTGCCTGAAACACACATGTTTGCTGAGTAATAACATTTACAGTAAGATAACACCCAACAACATGGTGATGGCAGAGGGAGTGAGACGAGCTGCTACCAAAAGGAAAGTCCGTACCTGTTTTGGAGCTCTTGTTGGAGATGGTCACAGAGAGACGGTTGTCAGGGCGACGCGCAGGCGTGCTGGGTGGGGAGTCTCGACTCAAGGCATTGGCGATCATCCTGGTGGCGGCTGAAATGGGGGAAAAAAACGTTACTGAAATACAGTGCTGGACGATCATGATGATGTCAAAGGTCACAGCCTGTACATTTTGAGCCACACTTCCAATAGAGCAGGTAAAAATATCAGCTTCTACTTTGAGCATGCTAGAATCTTCCAGAGTAAATTATGCAAATTCGCATTTAGGTTTTTTTTCAAGTCAATAAAAATATAGCAAAATAAGGAAATCGGTCCCTGATGCCCCTGACTGAACCAGTGGTGAACATGATTTATTATTAGTCAGTTATTTTATGAAATAGATTTTCATAAAACATTTTATAGTCAAGTCAAGAAGCTTTTATTGTCATTCCAACCACATATAGCTGACGCAGTACATAGTGAAACCTAAACATTTTTTCTTCATTCATACATTTTGGTAGCTTGACCTGCAAGAGGAAGCCAGCAACCACTGGACAATACATTTTCTACTGCCTCTATAAACAGTATCTGCTCATATCAAATCTCATTTTTACTCAGAAACAACTTCCAATTTAATTATTTAAGCATGATCTCTGCGAGATCCTGTAGAAGTAGCATGTAATACTATCACACGGTCAGTGTTTACAGCTGAAAATGGCTGAATGATTACTTTTTCATATTTGAGGTACTTTAAAAAATGCTTTTATGTACGCTAAATTATTTTCTATTTGCACATCACTGAACTAGAAAAGAAAAAAAATGTCACACCACTCAGTGGCTGACTTGAGGCTTCCTTATGCTAACAATGAATAAATCTGTGCTGACTTACACGGATAAGCTGTGCTCATTTCCCTTTTATCTTACCAGAACTGTAGTTTATCAGGGTGGATGTACACCTGAGTAGAGGATATACTCACGGGTATTGGCAGTGCGCCTCAGCTCAGCCTGAACGCTGGTCTGGCCAGAGGAAATAGCTTCACTGGCCATTTTGCACATGTCCTGCACCAAGCAACAAGGACAAAAAGGATAACCACTTATTTACAACATTTAAACCTTTAAAATATGGACATGTAACTGTAACAAAACACTCTTCATGCTTTAGCTTGGAAACAAATTACCGAAACTTCATGTGAACCTGTCTAATATAATATTCAATGTTTATATTATCTAATATAATTTTCAATTCCTCCAAGGTATTGAAGATTATGTCTTTTCAAACTGTTGTTCATTCTGAATCGCAGGGTAGCGCTGGAGGAAAGTGAAACCTGCCTTCTTCTGCAAAATTGTGCTCACAGACGATTGGCTATTGTCGCTATAATTGACGGGATAAAGCTAACACCATCCCTGCCAACCAGCGAGCATGGCCAGTGGTGAGCAGAAAAGCATCCTGACTGGATAACTGCATGAATGAGCAGATGTACAAATGTTCCAATTACAGTGGCCAGTGAGTGGACATAAATAGGCTAAAAAATCAAAATAAAAAATATCATTGTACAAATAAAATTTATGTTGTTATTGTGTTATGAAATAAAGCCACCCCCAAGCACCTGAACCTATTCTTTTTTCCCCAAAAATCTTTTCTGGTCATTATGAGTTGTCCATGCCAATATGTGGAGTTCAGTCCAATGTAGATCTTGCTCTAAGCATCATCCACAGAGGTCTTGCTCACCTGTCTGTACACGTGCTTGGCGTGCTTGAGAATGGAAATTATGTCCCCGATGACTGTGATCCCCAAGTCCATCATAATGTCCTTACTGAGGTCCATCAGCATGCTTTTTTGTATTCTGCACAACACAGACGTGAAGGTAAATGGACATTTACAGCATTTGACGGACACATACATCTTATTTATAAAACTGAGCTCTTAAGGGTTAAGGGCCTTGCTCAAGGGCCCAACAGACTTAAACTAAAAGCCTTAATATTCAATAAACAAAGATGTACAATATAACACTCAAACATCTGAAGTTTGGTTTGTGTCCATGTCATGATGTGTTTTTTTTTTTGTTGTTTTTTTTACCTGTTGTCTACAAATGACATTGCGTAGGTGGCAGCCATACCCGGAGGGATTCCTGCATCTTTGAAGAACTGGATCCACTCAGATGTGGCTGAGAACAAAAACCAGGAGAGTTTACGACCTAATCAAGACTGCATCACAAGTGATCAGAATATCAAGGCTGACTTTTCTAACTAGGCTGTTATTTATAATGCAGTGTTGAATACACGGTGTGTGTAAACGTAAGCGAGACGTCTTTAGTCTAACACAGTGGAATTCACTGTTAAGGCATTGTGTGAATAAAAGCTTATACATTACAAGGAAGGATGAGAATGTCACTTTTTGAAGATTAGCACAGTGATACAAGACAGGGAAAAAAAGCCTAAAGCCAATAAAAAAGAAGAGGAATGTCTAGCAATTGAAGGCAGAGTAAAAAATGTTTTATCATAACCAGTAACATCTGATAAAATCAATCGTTTACATTGACGACCAACATTTATCAATTTGTCACCAGTCTTGCTGTGTGTATTGTTGCATTATTCATTATGATATATGGTAGTGACGTGACCATGTGGCACAAATAGTGGACTTAGGGACTGCAATGATGTTGCAGCCCAAACCATCACTGATCCACCACTGGACCTCACTCTGGGAACACAAGAGTATGCAACTTCTTTGGGGCATCTTTAGACCGTAACTATCCCAGATGAAGTGAAGGTGAACAATACATACTTCACACTGTCCAAGATTCCATTGCTGGCACCATAGACACCAACGTTTGGCACTGACAGGTGTTGACAGTTACTCCTGTTGGATGTGGTTCATCCTTCGTGATGGTATGCAGGCATTACCCTGGATAAAGTGGCTCTTGATACACCAGAAAGACTAGCTGTCTTGGTCACAGATGCACCAGCAAGCTGCGTACCAACAATTTGTCCTCTTCTGAAATCTTATAGATCCCACATTATGTTGTGTGGATTGTAAGATTTTATATACAGCTGTGCTATAGTTCTGCTAATTCAACCTTCACACTCTGCTCTTAATTATGGAATGTGAAATCAGTGGAAATTGACCACCAGGCCATAGATATTATTATAATTTTACTATTAATACTTGCTAGTATTATATTCTGCGCAATACTTTCACACTCTCATTAAGACCTGTTTGCACTGCCACTGTTTTTTGCACTCCGATTCATGTCCCACTGCATACATCACCCTGTTTATACTGTCATATTTTATATTCTAGCTATTTATTTTCTTTATGTTTCTCTGTATATTTTTTTATTTTTATATTGTGGATTTTACACTTCCTTTGCTGCTGGTCTCTGAGTGCTACCAAACAAATTTCATTGTATCACTACAATGACAATAAAGATCTTCATCTTTAGATAAGAGAGAATGGACAACGTTGTATATGCCAAGCAGCACATCAATGATGCACGCACCTGCTCAGTGAGTGAAAGATACTAAACAGCAGATTTTACAGACTCATATTACATTTCAAAGAAGGTGCTGGGAATTTGTATTATACAGTAATCATATCTAACAGCATTTTAATAGTTTAATAACGCCAGTTAAGTTTAAATGACCGTGTGATTTCATACTGTTTAGATAAAAAGGTAGCATGACATCTGCCTCCACAAATTTTATGTCTGTGCTTATATTTGTAATAAATTCCTTAAATTGATTATTGCTATAACACGTAAATAATAATTGATTGGACCCAGAAAATCCAGTCCGAAGACTAAGATAATTCAATTGTTCCTCACAGCTTTATTTTGCATTAGTAAAAAAAAAAATAATGACATTTGTTTTGGCCATCCTCATTTAAGACAAAGTTAGCAGGATAATCGATTATTTCTTGATTAATATACAGTATCTCACAAAAGTGAGTACACCCCTCACATTTCAGCAACCACGTTATTATATGTTCTCAAGGGACAATACTACAGAAATGAAAGTTGGATATACTTAAGAGTAGTCAATGTTCAGCTTGTATAACAGTGCAGATTTACTGTCCTCTAACAATAACTCAACATGCAGAAAATATTGTCTAAATAACTGGCAACGAAAATGAGTACACCCTAAGTGAACATGTCAAAACTGTGTCCAGAGTGTCAATATTTTGTCTGAGCACGATTGTTATCTAGCATGGCCTTAATCCTCCTGGGCATGGAATTCGCCAGAGCTGCACATGTTGTTGCTGGGATCCTCTTCCACTCCTCCATAATGATATCACAGAGCTGCTGGGTGTTAGATACATGGCGCTTTGCCACCTCCCGCTTGAGGATGCCCCACAGGTGCTCAATAGGGTTCAGGTCTGGAGACATTCTTGGCCACTTCATCACCTTCACCTTCCTCAGCAAGGCAGTTGTCATCTTGGTGGTGTGTTTGGGGTCATTATCATGTTGGAAAACTGCCGTTTGGCCCAGTTTTTGAGGAAGGGCATCATGTTCTGCTTCAGAATATCACAGTACATGCTGGAATCCATGTTTCCCTCAATGAACCGTACCATCAACATTCGTGCAGCCCCAGACCATGATGCTACCACCAGCATGCTTAACTGTAGGCAAGAGACAATTTTCTTGGTACTACTCACCAGGGCGGTGCCACAAATGCTGGACCCCATCTGACCCAAACAATCTTAATCTCATCAGACCACGGGCCATGGTTCCAGTAATTCATGCTCTTGGACAAGTTGTCTTCAGGAAACTGCAGAATTTCTTGTGAGCCAGCTTCAGAAGAGGCTTCCTTCTGGGATGACGGCCATGCAAACCAACTTGTTGCAGTGCGTGGCGTATGGTCTGAGCACTGACAAGCTGACCTCCCGCTTCAGCAACCTCTAAAGCAATTCTGGCAGCACTCATGCGTCTGTTTTTTAAAGCCAGCTTCTGCACCTGACGCACAGCAGGAGGACTCAACTTCTGTGATCGACCCTTGCGAGGCCTGTTCTGAGTGGAACCTGTCTTGGAAAACCTCAGTTTGTGTTACCGATCTTCTTGTAGCCTAACCCATCTTTCTGGAGAGTAACAATTCTAATTCTCAAATCCTCTGAGAGTTCTTTGCCATGAGGTGCCATGTTGATCATCCAGTGGTCAGTATGAGCCAAAGCAGCAAATTTTAAATGCTCTAATATAAGATACACAAATTTATATGGTCCTATCAAGCTGTCAAACACATGAACATGATGAATAAGACATGTGACTTTGCGTGGTTAAACGATATACAGCTGCTATCGCTTAGGATGTACTCACTTTTGTTGCCAGCTATTTTGACAATAATGGCTGTATATCGAGTTATTTTCAGAGGACAGTAAATCTATACTGTTATACAAGCTGCACATTGATTACTCTAAAATATATTCAAGTTTCATTTCTATAGTATTGTCCTTTGAGAAGATATACTAAAATGTTTGCTGAAACTAGAGGGGTGTACTCAGTTTTGTGAGATGTTGTACATACACTGTTCAATCCTTCATTTTTATCCCCAGCCTGCTGATAAAGTCCAAAGAGTTACGCGTGCAACCATTTCACACGTGCTTTATTAGATACTGAACAAATTTTGTAATGGATGTATAAAACCTGCATGTAGGTTATGGTGACTTGAGCCATAGAGAAGAGCAGCTGATGTTCATGAGCAGCTGGGAGTTATTTATAAATCACTGATCATGAACACACCGGACTGCAATGTTAACCTTAGTTTTACATCAAATATTCAGCCAACAGCTAATGCAACTCTTTATACCATATATCGATAACATTAAGAGTAACTTGGAGGGCTTTTCTGAGAATAAATAATGCAGAGTCAGTCACACACTATGCAGTGCCCTTATAGAGAGAGAGTGAGGAGCAATTTAGAATTCAGCTTCAGTCAAATTTCATCATGTGATATGGAAAAACAGAAAGAACCGAGAAAAAGCGTTATTACTGTTAATAACATTGTTATAGCCGTGTTATTAAACTACAATATTATGATCAAACTGCACGTGCCCAGTTAGCTGAAAAGGCCCGAATTAGCCGGGCTCGTTATACTAGTGAGATAAAAGAAAAAAGAAAAGCAATTAAAGCCTAACTAGTCATAACTAGTCTAGTGTAATCAAGCATGCACAGTTCATCATTCCGTTAATTGTAAAAACTTCGTTATAAAGTCAAAAACTCTGCCTGTTTGTGTAAATTTTAATATATATAAGTGCTACCCAGGCTGTTAGCCTGATAGCTTGGCTTATATTAGCATGCCTATGAGATGAACACATTGCCACAAACATAATAAATTGCGTATGATACCGACCGACCGAGGCCAAATAATAATCTTATCAGAATCTGAAACAAAATCAACACATTTAACCATAACCCAATGCAATAAAGATGCCTTTTTGTCTCACCTGTTGTCACAGACGCCATTTTGGTAGGGGAAAAAAAAACCCACTGAGGAACTGTGGTGACGCCACATCCGGCCGACTTTTCGGAACAAATCGGAAATCCGAACCTTTCCGAGTTTTCCACGACATCAAACCGTGAAACCTCGAAGCTTTCCTGTGCGATCACATTTATTACACTTTAATTAGCACATAAAGTTTACGTTTTCTTCCATTATGGTTTATCATGGGTTGGAATAAGACAATATAAATTAAAAGTATATATGAGAAATATATGTATATATAAAATGCTGACATTGAATTTAAGATGGATGATCCAATACCTGATATTTGTAGTTTTTTTTTTATTTTTATAATGCTTCTTTTACTGACTACTACAATTTTTAAGAAAATTCACTGATTTGTTTTGGTGGGCTTTTTAAAAAATATTTTTACACCACTAGGGTGCAGTAAATTCTAAATAATTCAAAATTGCATCTTCTATAGCAGTGCTCACCAGCCCTAGTTCTGGAGAGATTTCCTCATCCAAATTTCCTACACCAGACAACCATCTGCATGATTAACTAGACCATTCATTCACTCATTCATTCATCGTCGTGGTGGATCCGGAGCATATCCCAGGATGTGATCCGGAGCCTATCCCAGAATCACTGGGTGTGAGGCAGGAATACACCCTAAGATGCCAGTCAATCACAGGGTACCGTGCACACACATTTACACACTCATTTACATCTATAGGCAATTTATAGTAGCTGATCATGTTTTGAGGGCTTATTATGCATAAGATCTAATTTCAGATCAAGTGCTCAGTTTCAGAATGTTTTCAGTTCTGATTTAACAACTCAGTAACATTCTGAGCATTTCAAGTTGATTGTTTGGGAGATATTAATAATTAATAATATTAATATGCAATAATAAAATATTGACATGATTACTAATACACCATGTGAGTAATTCATATTTATTGGCATTATATTTTGTATATATTGGCATTTAATATATATTGGCATAAATATTTGGCATTATCATGATCTATAAAATCTGCAAAAAACTAAAGTGAGATAATCATGTAAAATACTGACCATTTGAAAATTCTGTTGCTCAAATGTTAAATGTCCATTAGCAATAAGTATTGATAAACTAAAACATATAAGATTGGCATTATCATAGATGCATTGCAGACATTATTTATTATAATAGGTTAAACTTTACTCAGTAAAACATGGGATAATTTTATATAACCCCCAAACCCCACTGCCACCAAAAACAACAACAAAAACCATTTTTTGTTTGAGTTTTTTTAAACATCTATATCCATTTTTTTCAGTGTGTAGCATCAAATCTTGATTAAATCTTTATTTACACCGATCGGGCATAACATTATGAGCACTGAGAGGTGAAGTGGATAACACTGATGATCTCCTCATCATGGCACCTGTTAGTGGGTGGGATATATTAGGCAGCAAGTGAACATTTTGTCCTCAAAGTTGATGTGTTAGAAGCAGGAAAAATGGACAAGAGTAAGAATTTGAGCGAGTTTGACAAAGGCCAAATTGTGATGGTTAGACCACTGGATCAGAACATCTCCAAAACTGCAGCTCTTGTGGGGTGTTCCCGGTCTGCAGTGGTCAGTATCTATCAAAAGTGGTCCAAGGAAGAAACAGTGGTGAACTGGCGACAGGGTCATGGATGCATGTGGGTAGTGAAGGCTGGCCCGTGTGATCCGATCCAACCGATGAGCTACTGTTGCTCAAATTGCTGAAGAAGCCGGTTCTGATAGAAAGGTGTCAGAATACACAGTGCATGACTGTTTTGGCAGCAAAAGAGGGACCAACACAATATTAGCCAGGTGGTCATAATGTTATGCCTAATCAGTGTATTTTTGCCTATAGTTTGTAAATAACAAAGTTGACATGTTCGAAGCAGACATGTGCCATTTGTAAGATCAGGAGATTCAGGAACCCAATCCAGAATTTCCAAGCACACCCATTTGATCACATCTTATAACCAGGTTTAATTTGAGGAAAAATAGGCTAAACATGGCATACCATATTACCACAGCACACAAATTTACTTGAGCCATAGTGTTTTTCATTCCTGAACTTTCCACTCATACACAGTATGTATCATGTTTGCATCACTTCCTGGTTTTATTTATTAGTTACTGAGATTTAGATTAATCTCTAAAACCCCTTTCAAGTGACCAGGCATACAACAAAGTAAAATCACAACCATAATAACACTGATTCGAGTTGATAGTAATCTCCATCATTTGATTAAAATGATGCGAATTGAAAAACAAAACAAAACCAAAATAAAAAAACAAATGCAGTCAGGGACCTGCTAGATATACATTACAGACCCCCACTTTGAGAACCATGGTAGATCATCCCAGGTTAGATCATGAGACCTCCCATTACTGTCCGATGAGAAGCTAGTGATTGAGAGGAAGTAAATCAATTTCAAAAAAGAGTGCAAGAAATAATCATGTAGGCTTAAGCAAAATCAAATATATGTTATATATGTTATATAACAGCTATATATGATTAAAAATGCTACCCAATAAGAAAAAACAGCTCATAGAGATAATAAAATAGGTTTTAATACTACTACTACTAATCACTAATAATTGTGATTGAAAGCTTATGTGATATGAAAAAATTATATAGGCACATGTCTAGTTCCATGTAACCTAAATGCAAGACTGGAGCATGAGGCTAAAATCACATATATGACTTAGTTTGATGCTTGTTTAAAGATATAAGTATCATTTATCTCTGTAGTTATTTATCTATTTCATCATTCTTTCATATGACTAGAGTGGAATGATGAATAGCATGCAAGAGTTTTAAATAAAGAAATATTTAACAATTTCAGTTTGAATAAGTCCCCAAAATGGAAAACTACTCAATATGCTTCAGTTTATTTTAATGCCACTTTAAAAAAACAAAAAACAAAACAAGAACAAATGAAAAAAACAACAACAAAAAAAAAACAAGAAATGATGGTCACATGAAGAGATCCAGATAGGTTAGCACACTCAGGGTTCACAGCCTGTTACAACAAAGTAAAAAAGTCCTTCTCAATTTGTGTAAAGGGCTAATAAGAGAGCGAGATAGAAATTGAGAAAGATAAATATAATGAGTATGCTGATATAACCCCCAAGAGCCATTGAGATTGAAAAAGATACACTATGAGATCATAAGAGCGGCTGAAAGGCCAAGAACATGGTGGTCATATGAGGGTCAAAGCGTTCTGTACTACAGAACTAACATCCCTTAACCTAAACATTCCAGCCAGCTCAGTCCATATATATCCCAAACACACACACATTTTATACGCTGTCATTTCTCATACACCAAAATACACACAGACATACAAATATTGACAAGGAGCTGGTTCAAATTCATCTGAAGTGCGTTGTTGATGTGAATAATAGAGGCACCACTTCCAAAAAAAACCCCAAAAAAACAAAGAAAGAAAGAAAGAAAATTAACAAAAAAGTCCACAAAATGTCCCACAAAGGATTTATGCATTTTCTGTCTTAACAAGTGGTCACTTTTTGTACATTTTAATTTTAAAACATTATTAAAGAAGGCCCTTGTTGATTCCACAAAGGCAGATTGGATATCAAAGAGACACAAAGCATCATCAAGAACATATCCACTAAGGCAAAGCCTTAAATTCACCAACATTATGACACTATTAAACATTAAGAAAAGCCATTTTTGCAGGTTAGCTATTATGCTACATGCCAGTGTTGCCCCAGGTAATCCATTAATTTATATTGCATTTAAAATGCATTTTAAAAAAGACATCCAAAACACCAGACAATCACTGCAGCAATGTTGGTTTCTGAATCGAACTGAACATCTTTGTAAAAGCAGAATCTCCGCCATGCTCTTCTCCCAATATTAGTGTCATGTCATATACAGTAAAGGATCCAGTAACACTATATTTTGGCTTAAGAATAACAAAAGCACCAACAACATACTATAAGCACCAATGCCGGCAGAATCGAAGGTTCTGCATGCAATAATGTGACGCCTCTACATCGTGAGACATCACAGAGATGGCAATCTGTATTTTCTGAGCAAACATTTCACTTCTAGCTTGTTACTTTCACACACTGTGCCTGTGTTTGACATTTTGTGCAATGTTACTCACTGTCATTACACAACAAACTCTAAATCTGTGCTGGATAAGATCCTAAAAATCTTAATTTCTACATTAGAAAGTGCTTCCATGCTTTACAAAATCCTTTTTTTTTTTTTTTTAAATTTTAAAAACCAAACGTCTCAGCCAGTTTAAGAGCATCTCAGGACCATCAAGCATCATGGTGCATGAATTTTGAATGAAAGTAGCCTCACTTTTTTTTTTTTGTTTTCTCAAGTTC
>JAUCMX010000004.1:24636107-24666107 GCA_033459395.1 Hemibagrus guttatus
CTATGAAACATAAACACACACAGGATCTAGGTTAAGTGGCTCAAAAGGTCACACAGCGATAACAAATTATCCTGCATTATACTGATACTGCTTCCTATTTCCAGGATTCATCCTAAAGCCAGCGGCTCTACTGCCTTATACCACAAAAGACAAAGAAACAAACAAACATTTTTACTGCTTCCCATTCCCATATACTCCCTGTATACTCAAGCTAGGTCCTATATAACAGGAAACCAAACCAGAAAATAGGTTTGAATGCCACATGTAATCGATGCAGCTGTAAGCGTGCTACAAGTAAACACTTCTACACACATTTATAGTGCTCTATATACTCTGAAAAGCATTATGAATTTAAGGAAATTCTTAAATAGGAAATATAGAGACATGACAAAGAATAACAAGGACAATATTAGAATTATCTTTGGGTTAACTGCTTCAAAGAAAAAAAAGCTTCAGCTTATATTTGAGGTACATTAACTATTTTTAGCCAATGGTGATAACAGTAAAACTAATTAGATTCAGCATTTAGACATATAAGAATATAAATACTGCTTACTATTAAAAGTATGTACAAACTACAGCATAAGGCTTATTAAATAATAATTTTGATGCAATGTTAGTATTGCAACATTATTATTACTTTATATCTAGGATATATATATAAATTATGAGATGTAGCTGTGAAGGTGCTATATGCAAACACTTCTACACCCAATGTAGTTCTCTATATGCTATAACCAGCATTATGGCTTTATGAAATTATTATTTGTGATACATTTTGTGATCTATTTACAGACTGAGAACGCAAGCATAGCTTCAATACTTTCAAATATTTACATTACTTTTCAAAAATCATTTGCTTTAATCTTTTGCATGGTGAATTACCAAGTTTTGTCATAAATAATTAATAATAGTATCTATTACACTATTATTACTATAGCATATAATAATATACATTATTATTATTATTATTATTATTATTATTATTATTATTATTATTATTATTATTATTATCATCATCATCATCATGTGAGTCTTCAAGCACAATCCTTGTGCAATAAAAGAACACCCTTTGACTTTTCCAGAGCGAAAAATTTGCTGTCTCGCTCCTTGATTTAGAAAAGCGGAGGCAGTCGGTAAAGCTAGTTCGGGAGCTTCGTTAATATTCATACGAAGCGTCAGACAAGAGACTCCGGCCAGCGTCAGCCAATCAGCGCGCTCGAGTCTTCCTTTCACCCCCCCCTCCTCATCTCCCGCCCCTTCCTCGCTCCGCCTCCGCCGTCACTCCCCCAGTGCTCCCCTTAGCAACGCGACGTAACACTCCAAAATAGAACGCATTGACGTCACAGAGAGGCCAGAGCGACGAGGAGGGATCCGGAGAGCGGAGCGAGGGGGGAGGGGCCTAGCGCGAGCACGTCGTAGAGGTTCCACCGCTGTAAATCCACAGTGCCGCGTGATGCCACACACACACACACACACACACACACGCATTGCTAACCGACTGTTCTGCACGTCAACAAACTACGTAGTCGTATAATGATTTTATGCACAGTTTATTCCCAGACTTTTCGAATATTTATTACTCTTTTTCTACAACGGTTCAAAACAGACTCAATGGGCACGCATGCAGTAATCAAACTCTAAGGACTTACTTGTGGTGCAGTGGTGGTGGAGGGGCTCCCGAAGGAGTCCACCGAAGACAGGTACTGGGATTCGACCGACGGAGAGGAACTTCCACGGGAGCCGCTGTCCGGGTCACCGGGGAACCCCTGGAACATCTCCCCGGCAGAGCCGAGTTGAACCGAGTAAGCGCTCGCTCCCGGCGAAAATGGCACGTCACCTGGCGCCCAGCGAAAGAGTTTGCGTTCTAGTGCACTGTCTAATTCATCATTACAATGCATGTACAAGTCACTTTGCTTGACTTGAATGCATGCATCCCTTCAGAGATCGCTATGCAAAACCTATACACTGGTATGTCATAGAACGTCACGTAAACTAAAACTAAGCAAGTGATACAACATTAGATTTCTTCAGCCATGTTATCACCTACCGTAACACGATTTACTTGAAGAGTCAGTCAAGATGCCTTTCGTGTCTTTCCAAAAAAGTTGCATTAAGATGGCAATCCACTTCTGCGTTTGGGGGAAACAAGTTTACAACTCCAAAGCGGAGACCTCCACTCTGGCTGGCGAAATAACAATTCCTAAAAGGCTCCTTTTATTCGAAGTGTGCATTTATAAATCCATCAAAAAAAAATAAATGTCCGCAACGTGTTTGGTCAGCGACAGTAAACAGCGTCTTGTGCGCGCGAGCCGGCGTCTCTGGTCTTCTGAATGAAGCCATCTGAGCCGTTGTAAGTAGATCGCTCTGTCTCCGCCCCTCACAGGAGTTCCGCTGACGTAGATGCCCATATATGGTTCATGGAGCGGTGTTTTTGTTTTTTGGTATCCTAGGCGATGACGTTTAGGGATTCCCTCACCCACAGAAAAAAACGCTCTAGCGCGCTGTCGAGAATAGCAGCGTTTACTATAGCTTCCACAGGAGATATTTTTGATTGCATGTTTTTTAAAAATAGAGACTATACAGAAACGACAGGGAAGGACAATATTAGAATTATCTCTGGTACAAATACGTCAAAGAAAAAATAAAAAAGGTTTCAGCATATATATGATTTTTTGCTTAATGTTGCCACGGAAGGTTTTAACAACAAAACAAATTAGATTGAACACATAGGACTCTTGCTGTTTCACGCAAGAACTTAGTACATAGGGTCTTCGTGAAAAAATATATAGTCGGACATTATATGATCACTTTTCAAAATACATAGAAAAAAAAGAAAATGACTGAGAGACTGAATATATCATGTATGCAGCAAGCAGAGAAGGCGCTATCCGGTTTCTCAGGTGAAGGAAGGGCTTGTGGAAATATGCTTTAACTGAACACAACTCTCCATTGTAAACTTTCTCATGGGCCTCACGGAATCCCCGGTGGTCTAATATTAGAGTCAGCCGTGACTCTATAACTGTCCTGGAACATTTTTAATGCAAAAACATAAACAACAAACAGAAACAAGTTGCTGTTAATGATAAAGGAAACAATGTATCACATCATATAATGTCTCATTATTAGCATCCTCATCATCATCATCATCATTTCCATTATCACCTGCAGAAATAATAATAATAATAATAATAATAATAATAATAATAATAATAATAATAATAATAATAATAACTTTGATGATGATGAAATCGAAGGAGAATTTAAACCACATGTTCTCGTCATCACCATCATAACTGAGGACAACAGAGTACACTGAATACAGCCTTAAATCTGACCGAACAAAGCCGAACTTGCCGGAAGCTCACAAAGCTCCTCTTGTTTGCGTGTACAGGAAGGGCATGTGCAATAGTGAGACACTTCAGAATGAATAGAAAGTTTCATTCATCACTTACTCCCTGTGCACTACAACGTGGGGCGCCTGAAATCGGAAATGGGAAGAAGAAAGGAGGAAAGAAAGCAATAGGAGATTGCAGGAGAGCTTTTGTGCGAGCTGCGAGGAAACACGAGGCAGCACGAAAATGTCAACACTGAGTATAGGGCCGAGCGAGGACGACAACAATTAGTCAGCATGCTGACGTCACGGACGGAGAACGTACTGTTCTGTTCACCGGGCAGGTAGGAGCTAAGCTAGACTACTCTACCCAACATGACTAACACGACGTACATGACTTTCACCAGGAATATCTCGTCGACAAATTCAACCAGAACTCTCTCACCAGTGGCTAAGAACTGCCGACCTGTGGCTACGTCAGAAAAAAGCGCATCATAGCTCTATATGTGGGATGCAAACAGAGGAAGGAGGAGGAACTGAGAAAAGCGACAACCAGACTCGGATTTCTCAGATGCTAATCATATTTCAATGCTCCTAATTCCAAAGACAAATCTATATCTCTGGGCATTGAAAAAAGGAAAAGGCTCATATTCTCGACCAATAAAATAAAGCTCTATCCCACATTGTCCGCCCTACCATTGTTTGTTTGTTGTTTGTTTATCTATTTATTTATCTATCTATCTATCCATCTATTTATTTGCGTATTTAATTAGTTGCATGTTGTTTTTACTTTTCACTAGTAGTTGCATGTGTTTGTTATAAAACAATAAAACATTCGTTATTCCTCGATTAAATGCAAAACAACTCAATAATATCAGTCCAATGTGTTTGCCACTACTCCTTACAACCGAAATCTGCAGATGTGTATGTACAGGCGTTGCGTCGTCATGGAAACGCCGTTCCGGCACGTCTGACGCAACGACGTCATGACGATTTGGTCTTTTTTTGTTTTTGTTGCGTAGCAACCGTGTACCATGGCAACCTCTGGGCCGCACATTGAGCGTTGTATGAGCGACGTCTAAACGACTTGCTATAGTGCACTACATATGGCGGCAGATTCCATTATTTTTATACCCTATCTAGTGCGCTTATAAAGGGAACAACGGAAGGTTGAGTATTCCGCGATATACGGATTTGCTGACATGGAGACTCGCTATATGACTAGATATTTTCGCTAATGGAACTCAAACCCTTTTTTATTACGGAAGAATTTTCTCTCACTGCTAACAGATAAGATGCAAAGAAGAATTGAAAAATAATGTTTTGCAGTAGTGATTTTTTAGGTAGCTTAGCACGCTAGCCATTACCTTTGGACTACTTGGAAAGCATTCAGAGGGTAATGACTGGTTACTAAACTGGTTTGCTTGCCGCTAAAAAGTATCGAGTCGGTTAAATCATTGCAAAACAATGCAAACAAGCTAAGAACGGTGTTGCATTAGCAGCCGAACAAACCTCTTGTTAGCGAAGTGCTTTGCTAGCTGCGACAGACAGAGCTAATATGTGTAGCGTCTGCGTTTTCCGTTTGGCGTCGTGCCTGTGTGAAGAATTTGGACCTCCTGTTTGTATTTTATCGCCAAATGTTTTAAGTTCCAGTCACGGTTATTTTGCTTGCGTGGCTGTTTTTGTCTATTTATATAAATTAAATAGACTACACGCCACTAAACGTAGTTAACTGCATGGTCACTATATGGTCAAACGTTTGCGTACACCTGACCATCACACGCCAGACTGCTGTCACAAAGTTTAAAGCACACAGCTATGTAGAATGTCTTTGTATGATGAAGCAGTAAAATTTGCCTTCACTGGAACTAATGGGCCCTCAACCTGGTCCAGAGTGACATTGCTTGTAAAGAAGTGGAGTGTCCTGCACAGACCTCTGACCTCAGTCCCACTGAACACCTTTGGAATGATCTGGAATGCAGGCTGCACCGGTCAGCAGCTGTGTCTGAGCTCTTGCAGCTGAACGAACACAAATCACTACAGCCTCACCCTTAAACCTAGTCAAAAGCCTTCTCAGGAGATAGGAGATTGTTATAACAGGAATAGTCGACTAAACCTGTACAAGGATGCTCATAGGTCTGATAGTCAGGTGTCCACCAACCTTTGGCCAGATAGTGTGTCTGAAGGCCACTTGAGTTTTGGGTGGAAAAATATATACACGTATATTGCCAAAAGTTTTGGGACACCCCTACAAATCATTGAATTTGTTGTTTTTCAGGGGTTGGGCTTGGCCACTTAGTTCCAGTAAAAGGAACTCTTAATGCTTCAGCATACCAAGACATTTTGGACAATTTCATGTTCCCAACTTTGTGGGAATAGTTTGGGGATGGCCCCTTCCTGTTCCAACATGACTGCACACCAGTGCACAAAGCAAGGTCCATAAAGACATGGATGAGTGAGTTTGGTGTGGAGGAACTTCACAAAGTCCTGACCTCAACCTGATAGAACACCTTTGGGATGAATTAGAGCAGAGACTGCGAGCCAGGCCTTCACGTCCAACATCAGTGCCTGACCTCACAAATGTGCTTCTAGAGGATTGGTCAAAAAATTTCACATAAACACACTCCTAAACCTTGTGGAAAGCCTTCCCAGAAGAGTTGAAGCTGTTATAGTTGCAAAGGGTGGGCCAACTCCATATTACATTCATGTGCATGTAAAGGCAGACATCCCAGTTTTGGTCTGGCTCGCAGTCTCCACTTTAATTCATCCCAAAGGTGTTCTATCAGGTTGAGGTCAGGACTCTGTGCAGGCCAGTCAAGTTCCTCCACACCAAACTCGCTCATCCATGTCTTTATGGACCTTGCTTTGTGCAGTGGTGTGCGGTCATGTTGGAATAGGAAGGGGCATTACCAAACTGTTCCCACAAAGTTGGGAGCATGAAATTGTCCAAAATGTCTTGGTATGTTGAAGCATTAAGAGTTCCTTTCACTGAACTAAGGGGCCGAGCACAAACCCTGAAAAACAACACCTGAATTCAGTGAATTGCAGGGGTGTCCCAAAACTTTTGGCAATATAGTGTATATTCCACTACTTTCCACTTCATCTGTAGATGCAGAAATATCATTCCTTTACCAAAGTGTTTTCTGTTTGTAACCTCAGCCAGGTTTCAACTGTATGATTTTGCTGTCACAGACAAAAATCACATATTGTAAACAAACTCTTTGGTCATGAGTTGTTTGACGGCTGAAGTTCTGGAAGTGTGAGAGTTGTATTTTTTTTTAAAATGAAAATCTGCATGACCATTGCCACAACACACCTCTAAAAACCATTAACAGGCGGAGGGCATAAGAGTATGCAAAACTAATTGGACAGCTACTAAAACAGTAGTGGTGGTGGTGAAATGTGAATGAGACATAAATAAACAGAACAAATATCCTTATAACCGCAAGATCACTTAGAAATTTTGTTATGCTAGCAAAGATCACATGTCTAACTTGAGAGGATCCATAATATCTGTTATAATATTCAGGCAAGATTTTATTGGGATTATCTCTGCACTGTGGGTAATAATCTGCCTTAAATTAGCAGTTATGTTTATTAGCAAGCTCAAAATGTTTGCCCACATTTCAAAGTTAATTAGTTTTTCATTTTCAGTCAACAAAGGTTTGCTTTGAGTATTTTTAAGGTGTTAAAAGTGCTGTGTGCAGTCAAAATGCAAAAGAACATCTTTCACAAGGTTTAAAAGAGAAAAAAAAGACCTTTCACAGAATGGCTTAAAAGGATATCAAAGGTCCTCCATGTTCTTCATTAGGCAAATTGACCGCTAAACTGCTTCTTGGTGTGAATGTGTGAGTGGATGTGTGTATGTGCGTGTGTGTGTGTGTGTGTGTGCGCATGGTGCCTTGGCAGAGACTGGTGTCCCACCCAGGATGTGTTCCTGGGTTGCACCCATTGTTCCCAGGATAGGCCCCGGATCCACTGTGATCCTGACCAGGATAAACCGGTTACTGAAGATTAATGATATTCTTAACCAACAATGAAAATTACAGCTCAGAAGAGCCGAGAAAAAGATGTGACCTTATAGATAGCAGGAAGTGGAACAAAAGTTAATTTATATCCAATTCCGAAATCTGATTTAGTTCATTTCACTGCTAATATAATAATAAACTATTATAGAGAAGTTTGTTAATCATGATGTCCTTTTGAAGTATGTTTACTCAGACATTTACATTCATCTGTCAATCAAGTTTAGCTTCTTTTCATAACATTAAGTCTGACTGCACTTAATGCTAAAAAAGAAATAAAAAAAATCTTATCCTGATTGGACTTTTTAACATTTTTAACTAACTTTTAACCTTATTACTAAAGTTATCTGTATCACTATATTTCTATCTATATTGTTAATGCGTATCTAAATTTTAATGTTAGTTCCTTCAGCATTTTTTTTTTTTTAAGTGTGCATTAGTATTTGCAGCAGCAGAGAACTGCAACAGTGAGTCTGTAAGTTTAGAAGGAGGAACACGTTGAAACCCAAACAGCAGGTTTTGTTTACCGCATGCTCTCAGTTTTCCTGTTTTGTTTTGTGGTGTCGGTGAGACTCGAGCCCCCTGCAGCAGTCACGAGAGCAGCCCATTTCCCAGGGAGGCAGGACGTGTTTGCCCATTTCCCTGCCCAAAATATTTGTAACCAGGCAACAACCAGGCCCGTCCCACTACAGCCCAGCTCTGGTAACACCCCTCTTGGCCGTTTGCACAGACGCCATTACATAACCACAGCTTCTAACTTCCTATCAGCACAAATGCATCTTAAAGGAACTTGAAATAGACATTTGTTCTGTTTGTTTTAAGCTTCATTTCACATGCAGTCGCATGACACCTTCTGGAGAACTAGCACACGGTTTTTTAACTCTCAGGACAGTGTTGTGTTTGCACAGACACACAAGGCTGCACAACATGCTGATACTGAAGTAAAACTGGCTGAATGCCGTCGCACCTCCTGTTTATTCTGGCTTTGTTTTTACAGTCCAGCCGCATGCTGCTGGCACACCAGAGACAGCCTTTTACGCAAATAAACACAAAGTAATACAATAAGTTTACATATAAACCAAGCTTCGTTAAAGGAGAACATCATGTGCAGTGTTAAGCAGATTACTAACGACATGTTGTCTAGTACTTATTACCAATTAACTGAGCATAGATTTATCCAGTAATATTATCCGTTAGATTACTTTTTTTTTTGTATTTTTCTCTTGATTTTTGTGGAATAATCCTGGACTGAGTTAATTAAAGGACGAAAAAAGAAAGAAAGAAATGAACAAGCTTTTATTCGGAAAAACAAAATGCTTATCATGTTTAGGTATGAGCGTTTCCATCTGAGTGATTGGAGCTACTGCAAGAAACCGCACACAACTGCTGTTAGTCATAACAAACTGCTCGTATGCCGTTTACTGTCCCACCCAGTAAATTCGAAATCGATAGACTGGTTCAGTGACGTCAACAACGCAATCACGCAATCCATAAAAATATCCTGTAATCTGATTACATGCCATCGGATTATGTAATCTAGATTAGAGGATTATAATGATGTTCTGCCCATCATTATCATCTTTTTTTTTTTTTTTATTCCAGAAACTGACCCTCACACATGGAGAAATAAATTAATTAGAGTAAATTATGTATGGATTAAAATGGGAAGGTATCGGAATAAAAATAGGAAGTTTGATAGACGTTATAGAGAAACTGGAAGACTTTTCCATGGTGGATAGTTTACCATTACCAAGTGCTGAAAATGGAGACTCCTTCCATAAATGTTGCATAAACTTCTTACAGAAAGTTTTATCATATCAAAGATTATGCATTTTTTTTTGTTTTAAATAACAACACAGTTTAGTATTTGCCTTAGATTATGAATGATTTCTTACTACACAGTATAAATAAGCTGTGACTTGAATTACAGACGGTACTATTGGCACAGGTGCTGTTATAGAAAATAATTCAATAATCAATAATTCAACAGCTCTGCACTGTAAATATTAATATTAATCAGTTCCACTCAAATTTCTGCTGAACATGCAACTGTCGGGATTTCCGTCTTCTTCCTGTACTAAAAACTAAGTCAGTGTGTCACAACGCCTGTGTGTTCTCCTCCTCAATAATCATCTTGTCTCTCGGGTTACTCATAAGCAGGGAAACACTTGGTCGCGTCTGGAAACATCTGGCATGTCCAGCAGTATGAGGTCATTGCTTTGCCTCTCATGCTGTCTCACTGACTGGCTCACCATGTGCGTCTGCGCCGGGTCTGGAATGCGTGGAAACTAGAGATATTTGGCTGAAGGACGGCCGCATAGCAGACAGTCGAGGTTCTCCTACCGTAAATACTTATTGTTCCCACTATGTTTGTGGCCAGACACATACCCCACCAGTTATTAAGATTAAGGAAGTCATTGAAAACTGGAGAGTGTGTACATCAGTACCCTTACAATGGCGTAAATGATGATAAGAGAAAACAGATGAAAGATAGCTCAACACTCTGTCATGACCAGTGGTGGAAAACAAATCTGGATTTTCCAAGAACGCTTTTCTAATACAATAGCTCTGGCTCATATTTTTAAAATGTAGGAAATAGTTTTATTTGTAGGAGTTATTCCATTTTATAGACATCCAATAGCAAACAATCCCCAAAAATGTCCATAGAATGACTGATGTTTGCTAAGTTTTGTGTTATACGCTACAGGATTGGTGTTTATTTTTCTTATTCTATACAATTTCTGTTTTTTACATTGAAATAAGCCTAGGTATTACCACATAAAAACCTAAGACACATAAATTCAGTCTAGTACTGCAGTAACCCCCCAATAGGAATACCTCATAGTTTAACTGAACTTTTTTCATTTATTCAGAGAAAGTTGGCCAAGATATCATAATTAGGTAGCTAACATACACCGATCAGGCATAATGTTATGAGAACTGACAGATGAAGTGAATAAGACTGATGATCTCCTCATCATGGCACCTGTTAGTGGGTGGGATATATTAGGCAGCAAGTGAACATTTTGTCCTCAAAGTTGATGTGTTAGAAGCAGGAAAAATGGACAAGGCTAGACCACTGGATCAGAGCATCTCCAAAACTGCAAAAGCTCTTGTGGGGTGTTCCCGGTCTGCAGTGGTCAGTATCTATTAAAAGTGGTCCAAGGAAGGAAAAATGGTGAACCGGTGACAGGGTCATGGGCGACCAAGGCTCATTGATGCACGTTGGGAGTGAAGGCTGGCCCGTGTGATCCGATCCAACAGACGAGCTACTGTTGCTCAAATTGCTGAAGAAGTTAATGCTGGTTCTGATAGAAAGGTGTCAGAATACACAGTGCATGACAGGTCAGGGCTGTATTGGCAGCAAAAGGGAGACCAACACAATATTAGGCAGGTGGTTATAATGTTATACCTGGTCAGTGTATTTAATGATTCAATGAGTAACATCAAACAGTAAGAGAAGTGTTCCAGGAAAATATGTCACAGTTTAGAGTTTAGTGGTTACAGTTTGAATTGCAGACTGATAGGACTTTTGACTTGTACGGTGGCCAAGTCGTATGGAATAAAATCTAGATCTGTATATATATATATATATATATATATATATATATAGACATTTATACACTTATACAGGGTCACAGGGGACCTTTCCCACCTGATTCTTGGTACAAGGCACGGGATACTCTAGACAGGGCGCAAAACTATTTCAGGGCACGATCACACATACTACAATTTAGAAATCCCAATCAGCCTACAACATGTCTTTGGACTGAGGGAAGAAAACCAGAGTACTCAGAGGAAACCCTGAAGCACAGGGACACAAAGGGTCGAGGCAGGATTCAATCCTCCAACTCTGAAGGCGAACGGCAAACATGCTAACCGCTAAGTCACTGTGCCAGCACGTTCCATTAATAATAATGCACTGAACTTTTTAAAAAGTGGTTTTCTTTCCAATTTTCTAATAGCCATAATCAGCTAATAAGCCATTGACTTCAGTCAATTCAATACTATTATTTGACGTGTTTAAAAAAAAAACATGAGATCTTTTTAATCATGGACTTAATCTCATATGCTAGCAAGAAAAATTAGCCTGTTAAGCATGTTAAGGTAACTGAATGTATAAAGGATGTTTTATATTCATTCATTCATTCATTCATTCATTCATTCATTGTCTACCGCTTATCCGAACTATTCTCGGGTCATGGGGAGCCTGTGCCTATCTCAGGCGTCATTGGGCATCAAGGCAGGGTACACTCTGGACGGAGTGCCAACCCATCGCAGGGCACACACACACTCTCATTCACTCACGCAATCACACACTACGGACAATTTAGAGATGCCAATCAACCTACCATGCATGTATTTGGATTGGGGGAGGAAACCGGAGTACCCGGAGGAAACCCCCGAGGCACGGGGAGAAGGATGTTTTATATATTTTAGCTAAATAATACATAAGCAAGCACAGTTGCACTCTTTCTTTCTTTTTATCTCCTTGAAATCCATTTTGTAAAAAAAAAAAGTTTGCTTTAATTAATTTTAATTAAGTTAAAATCTATATTTATTGCGAAGCACCTGCCACATTATTCTGTTTAATCTGTACAATTAAAGAAAACCTAGTAGTACCAAAACTACCAATAGTACCATTGCTGTTAAAAGGCAGAATTTTTATACATTATATATACATATATAGTTGAATACATTATAGTTTTGCTTTAACAAAAGGAAAAGAATGGATAAGAACGATGTTGATGATTGTGAGTGAACAAAAGAGAATGACGGTGTCCAGGACAGGAGAGCAAGTGCCTGAGGTAATAAAGTTTGAATACACAACCTCATTATTGTGCTAGCGCATCTCTCTGGCAACATAAGCAACCCGTCAACAATGCTAGTGCTAAAAAGCATGTAGGATTGACAGTGCACAGCTTTCAGTATACTTTTATTTTCATAGAAGTTGAAAGACATTGTGTAGTAGCTTACTGCATTATTTCTATATTTCTAGCGGCACATAGCAGCGGATTAACGTGCTTAAGCCCCCTCTTTCAGCTGATTTAAAAAGCTGATGGTAAATTCACCAGAGAATCTACAAATTCATTAAGAAAACATATTATACTAGCTATATTATCACTAAAACAGCAATTTAGACCAGGCCATTCAGGCTTTCTATATATTTGACTGCAACAAAACCATACCAAAATAAGCTCCTAGAAGAGGAAATCCCTCTAGTAAAGCCTGTCCATTTCTGCCACTGTTTGTAACTGACCATGATCCAAATCATGTTAATGTTTACATTGCTCAGTTGAGTTCATATGCAATGACGTGTGCTTGTATACTTCTCCATTACACACTTTTTTCCTTCCAGTGTTACCATCCAAGTGTTTGAGGAAGTAACAGAGAAACAGGAAACTGTGCAGGACTTTGATATTGGCCTGCATTGTCACAGAGAGCACTGAATTTCAAATTTTCATATCAGGAAAGGAAATCAAATGAATCATTTTTTGGATGCCAAACATATTTCTGGCATTATTGTGAAACAAACGTCATATTTAGTTTATTATTCAGCACCACCTCCTATTGTATTTGCTAATCCAGCTGTCATGGGCACTAAGTCTTATGGAGAAGGTGATGAGGATGATGGACTGATATTGTATCATGCAAGATATTGCAATGATGCAGGCTAAAGCCTTAGTCCAATGCAATCAGTGGGTTTAGTATTCAGTGGCGTATTATGACTCAGCCTTACCCTCAAGCACGTCAAACATAGCCTACTTTCAGCAGGACGCATGCCAGACAGCACCGGAGAGGGAGAATGAGGGGGAGAAAGGGCATGCTTTCCCATCCTCCTCTTTGCATTTCCATCAATTTCCACTCTCCCTCACCCCCACCTTCTCTTTAGTTCTCCACGTCCGTCACCCCACCACTCCTCCAGCGCTTATGCAACACTTGCCCAATTTTCCTGGAGGAGGATGTGAAAGAAGAGAGAGAGAGAAAGGGAGAGGGAACAGGTGGAAGGGAAAGAAAGAAAGGTGGACATCGTGTGGAAGACTATTTGTCTTTCCTACCTCCCTCTTCATCATCATCACCCTGTGGTTCCTGTTGTCAATTGGTGCCCTTTGCTTCTCTTCCACCTATCCAGAAAGCAGCAAAGACCTAGTCTTTCTTTCTGTTCTGCACATGGCAGCATCACAGGTAACATCACTGCTACCAATTTACCTACCTGGAAGTGACTTACCAGTGCAGGAGTTCATATAGAGTTTACTCTACAGCAGCACATCTATAACGTACTCAGCCTACTGCCTAGTCCCAATGCTTTACTTTGTCACTATATCCGTATTAGATTTATCCGAAAGAGAAGTAGAATAGGATTGATACAGATTGGTAGGTTAAAATAATAATTTCTACAATCAACTGTACAGTGGTGTGAAAAAGTGTTGGCCCCCTTCCTGATTTCTTATTTTTTGGATGTTTGTCACACTTTAATGTTACAGATAATCAAACACATTTAAATATTAGTCAAAGATAACACAAGTAAACACATCATGCAGTTTTTAAATGAAGGTTTTTATTATTAAGGGAAAACAAAATCCAAAACTACATGGCCCTGTGTGAAAAAGTGTTTGCCCCCTAAGCCTAATAACTGGTTGGTCCACCCTTAACAGCGACAACTGCAATCAAGCGTTTTCGATAACTTGCAATGAGTCTGTTACAGCGCTGTGGAGGAATTTTGGCCCACTCATCTTTGCAGAATTGTTGTAATTCAGCCACATTGGAGGGTTTTCGAGCATGAACCACCTTATTAAGGTCATGCCACAGCATCTCAATCGGATTGAGGTCAGGACTTTGACTAGGCCACTCCAAAGTCTTCATTTTGTTTTCTTCAGCCATTCAGAGGTGGACTTGCTGGTGTGTTTTGGATCATTGTCCTGCTGCAGAACCCAAGTTTGCGTCAGCTTGAGGTCACAAACCTATCAGTCTGGAAAAGGTTATAAAGCCATTTATAAAGCTTTGGGACTGACGCGAACCACAGTGAGAGCCATTATCTACAAATAACAAAAACATGGAACAGTGGAGAACCTTCCCAGGAGTGGCTGGCCGACCAAAATTACCTCAAGAGCGCAGCGACAACTCATCCAGGAGGTCAGAAAAGACCCCACAACAACATCCAAAGAACTGCAGGCCTCACTTGCCTCAGTTAAGGTGAGTGTTCATGACTCCACCATAAGAAAGAGACTGGGCAAAAATGGTTTGCATGGCAGAGTTCCAAGATGAAAACTGCTGCTGAGCAAAAAGAACATAAAGGCTCGTCTCAGGTTTGCCAGAAAACATCTTGATGATCCCCAAGACTTTTGGGAAAGTACTCTGTGGACTGACGAGATAAAAATTGAACTTTTTGGAAGGTCTGTGTCCCATTACATCTGGCATAAAAGTAACACCGCATTTCAGAAAAAGAACATCATACCAGCAGTAAAATATGGCGGTGGTAGTGTGACGGTCTGGGGCTGTTTTGCTGCTTCAGGACCTGGAAGACTTGCTGTGATAAATGGAACCATGAATTCTGCTGTCTCCCAAAAAATCCTGAAGGAGAATGTCCGGCCATCTGTTCGTGACCTCAAGCTGAAGCGAACTTGGGTTCTGCAGCAGGACAATGATCCAAAACACACCAGCAAGTCCACCTCTGAATGGCTGAAGAAAAACAAAATGAAGACTTTGGAGTGGCCTAGTCAAAGTCCTGACCTCAATCCGATTGAGATGCTGTGGCATGACCTTAAAAAGGTGGGTCATGCTCGAAAACCCTCCAATGTGGCTGAATTACAACAATTCTGCAAAGATGAGTGGGCCAAAATTCCTCCACAGCGCTGTAACAGACTCATTGCAAGTTATTGAAAACGCTTGATTGCAGTTGTTGCTGCTAAGGGTGGACCAACCAGTTATTAGGCTTAGGGGGCAAACACTTTTTCACACAGGGCCATGTAGTTTTGGATTTTGTTTTCCCTTAATAATAAACTTCATTTAAAAACTGCATGATGTGTTTACTTGTGTTATCTTTGACTAATATTTAAATGTGTTTGATTATCTGTAACATTAAAGTGTGACAAACATGCAAAAAAATAAGAAATCAGGAAGGGGGCCAACACTTTTTCACACCACTGTAAATAACCTTTTCTTATTACCTTCAACAAAGACATGATTGGTATCTGGGGAACACCTTGCACCTTCAGGGTTGGGGGATTGATTTCACAGGAAGTGTGCATGGAATATACATGCTCTCCCAGTGCTTCATCTTTTGCACTGGAGCCATGAAACTAATGAACATATTTATATATATACATATATGAGCAAAAGTATGCGGACCCCTCGACCATCACACCCTTCAGTGGGTGACACAAATGTTGCTAAATATCTGGAAACACAAATTTGTCTAGAATCTCACTCTATGCTATAGTAATAAGATTTCATTTCAGTGGAACTAAGATGTCTCAGATGTCCACGTACTTTTCTTAGCCGACAAATAACGTCAACCCGAATTATTTTCTGGAAGTACATTCTTAAATCTTCAACCTACATTTTACGACAATACATATGTATATTTGGGGTATTTTTCAAGGACATAATTAATTATAGAACTTGTGGCAGATCCAGTACATGCTGGAGAGATTATATCCTCCAGTTGGAATATCTGGAGAGCCCCTAGGAGAAGCTGGAATTGGATTTGGATTCACTCATCGAGTTTCCACAGTGACCCTTATCAGGAGAATCAGAAGGCAAATGATATGTAAAACATCAGGAATAATATTTATTTAAAAATGAAAGGCAAAACAGAACTATGTTGTTATTTGCATAATTCCAACTTCACGCTTTGGAGAGTGAAAGGTGGAATGGATAGAGGATTGAAAAATAGTTAAGGAAATAATCTTTCTGATTGTCCAAGATGGCACAGTTTGTTCATTTAGAATGCCCCAACAGCATAATGCTGCACTGCCCGAGTTACAGTGCAACCTCGTAAGCACATTTAAAATGATTTTGCCCAGGTTGTGGACACTGAACATAAAAAGAAAAGTCTTATATCATGTATATATTGTTTGATCTGTTAAGTGACCTACACTACACTTCAGACCTACACTATGTTGCCAAAGGTTTTGGGATGTCTGCCTTTACATGCACATGAATGTAATATGGAGTTGGCCCGCCCTTTGCAGCTATAACAGCTTCAAATCTTCTGGGAAGGCTTTTCACGAGGTTTAGGAGTGTGTTTATGGGAATTTTTGACCATTCCTCTAGAAGCGCATTTGTGAGATCAGGCACTGATGTTGGACGAGAAGGCCTGGCTCTCAGTCTCTGCTCTAATTCATCCCAAAGATGTTCTATCAGGTTGAGGTCAGGACTCTGTGCAGGCCAGTCAAGTTCCTCCATACCAAACTTGCTCATCCATGTCTTTATGGACCTTGCTTTGTGCACTGGTGTGCAGTTATGTAGGAACAGGAAGGGACCATCCCCAAACTGTTCCCACAAAGTTGGAAACATGAAATTGTCCAAAATGTCTTGGTATGCTGAAGATATTAAGAGTTCTTGTCACTGGAACTAAACCCCTGAAAAACAACACTGAATTCAATGATTTAGAGGGGTGTCCCAAAACTTTTGGCAATACAGTGTACATTGGAATGCCATGTTGGATCGGACTGCTTGAGTGGATTCTTCTCGTGAGGTGTGAGCAGGCCACAAAACTGCACGTTATAATGTTAGGGTCTGTGTATTATACAGTACAAAAAGTCAAGTCAGGGCACATCCTGAGAAACGCTGAAGTATTGGATGAACCTTAATTATATTTTTTTGGTCTGCGCACTTCAAATAGTGACTCATATTTCAGACGTGGGAATTCAGAGAACAGGTTTATGCTAGCAAGAACTTAATTCGCAATAATTACATTGTGCCACTATGTATGCAAATACAATTTAGCCAGAACTATAATTATTATGGGTGGCACGCTGGGGCGGCAGGATCCCTGGTTCAATTCTGAGCTCAGGTTACTGTTTGTGTGGGGTTTCCCATGTTTCCACATGTGGGTTTTGTCTGGGTTCTCAGGTTTCCGTCCACCTCACAAAAACACGTTAGTATCTATGTTAGCATACACGTTAGTATGTATGTGCACTGTGGCCTACAGACTGGCATCCCATCCAGGATAACTACCTCTATACCTACCACAACCCTGACCAGTAAAAAGCAGATACACTAGATGAATAAAAGAATGAGTCAACAAATTATCACAAGTCTGAGCTAATTCAGTTATAATTACACTACATTTTTTTTACAGTAACTGAAGGCCTTTATTAGAACTGTGTAATAAAAAAGAATTGCGCAAATATTAAACCTCAATATTAGACCTGAATTTAATTCTCTGACATCATTCTTACACTTCGTTTTACAGCATCTAAATATTAGCATTCGGTCCTTATGGCACACAGAATCGTGACTAGATGATTGGGTGCCAATGTGCTTCTCACACTCCGTTAATGAGCAATACACCTGTGGTGTCAGCCTGATTCATTGTAGGATATAGCACAGCATATAATTTATTTACTCTGCACCATATACAGTAGCTTCCAGAATAATTGGCACCCAGCATGAATTGCACACACTAATTTAAATTGAAGCTAATTCCACTCTATTTACATTACATTTATGGGATTTGGCAGATGCCCTCATTCAGATTTATTTAGGCTTATATTAATCTACTTTTTTTGAAATACAACTAAGCAGTTAAGGGCCATGATCAAGGGCCTAACAGGGGCAGTTTGGCCAGGATTTAAACTCACAACCTGATCATAAGTCCAAAATTTTAACCACTGTTTATATTTAGAATTCCTTTTTTTTCTTTCAAAAATATGTGGCAACATTATAGAAACTCTCAAGAAGCTCTTGTTTGCTGACGCAGTCTTTGACGCAACTGAGGCTCGGGGGCTGCTGCAGGCTCACGTGCAGTGGTGGCAAACGTGACGATTACGGTATGCGACTCAGTCTGAAGAATGCGGCCTGCAAACCGACGGCACCATCACCATCAATGGCCAAGATCTAAAAAAGGCCACCGAGTTCAAGTACCTGGGATTGGTCATCAGCAGCGACGGCGACCTAACACCCGATGTCCGAAAGCGCGTAGTGGCCACCTGGGCAAAATGGAGACAAGTCACCGGCGTCCTGTGCGACCGACGCATGCCCGAACGGCTCAAGACCAATATCTATAAAACCATCGTCTGTCCCGTTGCCCTGTATGGCTGTGAGTGCTGGCTCGCGACCACGAGACATGAAAACGCCCTCCACGCCATGGAGATGCGCATGCTCCTCTGGTCCCTGGGGCTCACCCTCCACAACCACGTCACGAACACCGACGTCAGGAAGCGAATGGGAGTGGTGCCAATCACAGACAAGATGCAAGAGGCGTGGCTGCGCTGGTATGGGCATGACGTCTGAAGCAACGCCGACTCTGTGGCAAGAACCGCTCAGCGCCAGGCAAGCGACCCCGAGGCTGGCCGAAGAAGCGGTGGATGAACTGTATCAAGGAAGACATGAAGATCGTCAACGCCGCCCCGGAAGACGCCCTCGATCGAGCCAAGTGGAGGAGGCTTTGCAGAACAGCTGACCCTGCGTTCCCACGGGATAGTGCTTAGAAGAAGAAGAAGAAGAAGAAGAAGAAGAAGAAGATTATAAGATTATATACAAAATCTTGCTCTTAGTCCACAGGCCACTGTTAAAGTCTACCTTTAACAATGACATTTTAATTGGGGTGGGTGACATGGTGGTGCAGCAGGTAACGTTGCTGCATCACAGCTCTAGCATCCTTCGTTCCATCCTGAGCTCATGTTACTGTCTGTGTTATGCTACACATGATTTCCCTGTCTTCATGTGGTTTCCCATAGGTTCTCCAGAGTGTACATGGTCCCTTGGCATTCCATTTATGATGAATTCTCCTGCCTCACACCCAGGGCAGCATTGGTTCAGATGCACCATGACCCTGAGCTGGGTAAAGCGGAAATAAACGAATAAATACAACGTCACCCACATTTAATAATATCCGTCATTCCCTATAAAAAAAAAAAAAACCCTAGATCTTCCAACTCAAAAGAGAAAGATGGTTGTTGACCTTCACAAATCAGTTAATGGATCTAAAAACAAAAATACAGAAGCAGTTAAAAATACTTCTGTAAAAAGAGAACACTGGATACTTGCCAGGAATTGAACCCATAAGCACAGTACTCCCACATGGTGAGAGGAGGGAATAAAGAGTCCAAAGTTCACAGGTTTAGAACTGCACTATTTAGATGATTCTTGTGTTTGACACCTTTCTAATATTATTAAACTGCCCTTTCATGATAAAAAAAAATTCTGTTTAGAAATGAAATGAAGACGGAAGTCCACACAAACTTCTAAGACTATAAAGGAGCTTGAAATGACTTTACAGGAAGAGATTTGGTGACATCATTCTCTTCAGGGCAAGCATAAAAATATTAATAGCAAGATATTATAATTGAACACAATATCCTTGTACTTTTGCTGCATTAGATATCACTGATTGCATGTGCTATTCTTTATATATATTAATTTACGCAACCATTCTAGAAGACACTAGTACTACTTTTATTCTTTATTGGTATTTAAGACCTTAAAGAGCTGGGACTGCCTTTGCCATGTCTGTGGATTTTGCATGTTTTCCCCATGCCTCTGTTTTTTTTCGTCCAGGTACTCCGGTTTCCTTCCACAGTCCTAGGACATGCTCTGTAGGCTGATTGTCATCTCTAAATTGTCTGTAGTGTGTGAATGGGTATGTGAGTGTGTGTGATTGTGCCCTGTGATAGACTGGCATCTTGTCCAAGGTTAATCCTCCCTTGTGCCCCAACTCTCCTGGGATAGCCTGCAGGTTCCCCATGACCTGGTACAATAAGTGATATCGAGAATGAATGGATGGATGGAGAAGTGGAACTAATTTAATTTGACAAACAAATTTGTCTTGATAAAACAGGCATATTATGCTTAGAAGGAAAATATGTCCTGCAGTAAAGTAGTGTAATGCCTTGCATGACTGATACCACTAGATAGTGCACATGGAGTAGCATTAAAGGTATTTGTACAGTTGTGTACTTTCCTCAAAACAACATGCCTTCCTTACCCTAGATGCAGAACAAAAATACAATAATTAGCTGAACATCAAGGGGCAGGTGTGAACAATCCAGAAAGAGGTGCATTGATCAGACAGGCATAAGTGAAATGATTATGAAGTATTAGCATGGGAGCTCTGAATACTTTATTATATGTTGTCTAATTGCAGTGTAGTTACAGAGTTGACGTAAACTGTTCACAAATGCAGCCGAACATTCAGTGTGGGGGCAAATTGAATCGGAGTGATGCATTAGTCAGTAAGTGATGCCTTCACACCCAAAAAGCTGACATTTTACCCATATTGTTGTTCTCGTTCGTAAGCACTGACTCCCATACACCCTCTAATGAAAGAGGTCATTTATAGAAAACCGCTACGGGTTTGAGTGACTGCGCTGACTGGTAAATAGCTCAGAGTGTGATGCAAGTTTACGGTGCGTAGAGGCGTCGAGTGCATTTCCAGCATCCTTCTTCAAAATATCATGCTATTGCCATTCTTGTAAATACATTAAGCCTTGCATCTTTAAATACACCCTGCTGACGACTTGACTAGTATTGTGTTCATCAACATCAACATGCCAGCCCGAGCTATATTTGCATTTGGCAGACTCTTTACACAACTTTCCCCCCTCCTCCTTAGCTTCTGGTCCCTCTGGATGTATGACTTCCACAGCCCCCCCCCCTTCCCCTCCCTTCAAGGCTGATGAATACACCCCCACACGCTGCACTACAAATCTGGCTCTATTCCTGGAGCCGCCCCCGGTGGAACAGCGCCGAATTACTCTCGCTGGCAGGAACAGGCGCAGTGCCATGTCACTGCGGCCCAGCAACGGCTATGATAAAGGGGGAAAACGGAGTGGGTGGAGGGACAGGAGGATGAGAGAGGGACAAGGAGGACACAGATGGAGGGAGGAGGTTTGGAGGAATCTATTTATTCCCCCCAGAACGTCTGAATCAGTGAACACCACAGAAACTCCAGTCCTGCAAAGCTGCAGCGCGGTCGGCTTTCGTAAGGAGAAACATGGTTTCAGAATAATTAAGGCTTCCTGATTTCTGTTTTGGTGTTTTATGGTACATGACATCCAGTATATCATATATATATATATATATATATATATATATATATATATATATATATATATATATATATATATATATATATAAATAAAATGCTCACTGCACATACATTTGTCAAACACATAGTTAATCTTCCAGCCACTACAAGAAGCTTCGTCATGCTATGTTAAAGGGCAGTGCCAACTTCTGTAAAGGTAAGAACAGACATCTGGCATTCAGATTAATTGCTTAGGAGCTCAGCTATGATTAATGCAGAAGATTAAAACTACTTTAATTAAGTTTCACTTCTCATCTTTCAAGCAACAGCCGGGAGCCAGGATAACTGCAACAAAGAGTACAGAAAAAGAGTGCAGAACGATTCTGTCAGCCAAAAATGTAACTTTCACAGTTATCAACTTACCTCGAATGTAGTAAATTGAACAAGACTGTGGCTTGAGGCTAATCGAGCTAACAAGTAATGGACACTAGCATGACTATGCTAAGTATGACTGAATCCTTACAGTCACTTTAAATCACACTAAGCTGTCTCAGAGTTGCTTATGTGGTTTCTGACAGGTTATGACACACTCCTATCCAGAAACCTACACAAAAGTACATCACAGAGTACAAACACCTGTAGCCGACATCTTAGAGATGAAAATGTTTTCCCCCAGAAAACATGTCAAGCTAAGCAAATGTCAGGCTTGGATAGGAGGTGTATCTTTTAGAGATCCAAAGACTGAATTTATATCGATTTAGGATGTTTTACATCACAGTATATTTCCACTTTCATTACCTTGGATATTGATGTATTCTGCCCTTTTATAAATCTGCTTATTGATGTGCTCATGCTATCAACGAGCCAATACATGACTTTTGAGGTGTTGATTTAAGTCAGGAGGTATCCAATCTTATCTTCAAAAGGCTGGTGTAGCTGTTTATTAAGTTGCTAAATCATAGGCTTAGCTCCCATTAATGACATTAGCCTGGTAGCTCAAGTACAAAACAAAACAATGAGGAAAACAATTATTGTGTTAGATTCCCTTGTTGATATGATGGATGGAAAATAGTGAGTGAGAAAAGAAACTCTTGCCCTTTTGTTTCAAAGAAGCTAACACCGAAACCTGATCATTATCCCTTTTGATTGAGATTCTCCTATTAAACTCCACTGCAACAAGTAATAACAATGTCACCCTGTGACATCAGCGCAGCACACAACCACCAACTTCTCACAGGTGTAATGACGACACAGCACGAAACATCAGATTAACACCAGTCTTTAATGTGCTTCAGGGTGAACAACGGAAATTCTCACATTTCTCTCATGTTTGTGACACACTGATTCACTTCATCTGCTGAAAGCCATTATTTTCCTTCATCTGGCCGGAATATTCAAAACCAGTCGGAATCACTCGAGGTTTTGCAGCTGAATGTAGCATAGGTTTAGAATGTATTTGGATATATTCTATATTTTGTTTATAATACAATGGGATTAGGTTATTAAAAAGAGTACCTGGCATAAAGGTAAAGATTTGTCAAGGTCACTTAAAGATTGTGTAGCAAGTCAGTGATTCTTTCTGGTTGTGGTGTAGCTACGGCTTTAGACTGGACTGTAAAGCATTGACGTGTGTGTGTGTGTGTGTGTGTGTGTGTGTGTGTGAGAGAGAGAGAGAGAGAGAGAGAGAGAGAGAGAGAGAGAGAGAGACGTTCACTTGTCAGACCCATGCTGGTTGTACAGACTCTGCTGGGGTGTAAGTGTGATGGTATGACCACAGTTTAGAGAGATTTGATCCTGCTCTGTGGGAGGTGTATGTCCCAGGAGATGACAGGAAGTTCCTCAGTGTGTGGCCCTGACAACTGAATAGTGTACAGCTAGACACAGCTTAACTCAAGCCAGATCCACAGACCACAGAGAGAGAGAGAGAGAGAGAGCGAGAGAGTGAGAGAGAGAGAAAAAAGGAAGATCCACATGCGCTTAGATGGACTCAAAAGCGCCTTAAGCTATTCGAATAAATGGTACAGGACGAAGTAAAAGAAGAGGAAGGGAAGATGCCAGGATGGAGACAGCTGTTTCCAGACTGACAGGTGTACCTTTCCAGAAATGCTTGGCCTGTTGCCGGGGGCAACCTCTGCTTCGTCTTGCATAAATACACTTCTATAAATAGGGGTTCAGGAAAAAGGACGAGCGCATATAAAAAGTGTGCGAGCGAGCATGTGCGGCTGTGTGTGAGAGAGCGAGAGAGGAAAGGGAACATGGGGAGGAGGCAGCAGATCGAGCCAGTTACTAGAGAGAGCTGGAAGGAGGGAGAGAGGGAGAACGTAGCGGAGGAGGGAGCGATGGCGTGATGACGCGGTACGTGGCGTCAGAGCGACAAGAATAGAGGCGATGCGTGCAGCGCTGCTGAGACATCGCTTTTAATACCAGCAGTCACTCTCACTCCCCTAGACCTTGTGTGTGTGTGTGTGTGTGTGTGTGTGTATGTGTGTGTATGTGTATGTGGAGGTGTATGTATACGTATCCACTATGAAAAGAAAGATCCAGGTTTATATATGGATACTCAGATTTATTTGAAAGATCATTGATTCCCATGCCCACTGGAAGAAAGAATAAAAAGACAAGATGAGGAAAGACACATCTTCATGCTCAGATACCATTAACCAATTCAAACTGAGGCCTCAGACCAAATAACTGCATTCTAACAGAACCTAAGTGTTTAATACATAAAATATTTGATAAATGTTCCAAGCAAAATGAATATTATTTCATGCTAATCCCAGGCTTTTGGAGCATTTTTTGTTGCATTCTTCTCTCTAGATCATTTTGGATGTTCTAGACGTTTGTATTTTGTTTTTAGTACCTAGAGGATTTGATCTAGTGCCTAGAAATTTGACAGAACTTGGAAGCGATAATAAACTCTTATGCTTATTTCTCTTAATTCATTTTTAATATAATAATTTTAAATATATTTATCCAGTTTATATTAATAACCATAACCAATCAGTAAAGAAAGAACAGAGTTTAACTGGACAGAATAAAAATATGATAAGCATTGCATCAAGCAAATAAACCAAATATAACTATTAGATAATATATCATACAGATAGTACAAAAGATAGTATGGTTAATACAAAATATAGTAATCCAGAATATTGGCCTTATTAAGCTTATATTGTGAAACACAAAAGAGAGAGAGTGTGAACAGAGAATGTGTCTGGACCATAATCAGGAATGACCCATATGACCTGCGTCATATAGAGGGATGGAGAGATGGAGAGATAAAGATACGGATGGATAGGTGGGTGGAAGCAATCGGAACAAGGCTGAGATAGTGTGATATAAATGAAATGAAACAGGTAGAGTGAGAGAGAGAAATAACGTAGGTCCAGGTGGATGACGTCTGCATAGTCCTGGCCGTACAGGTCTGTCCTGCTGAGGTGTCACATCTGAGCGTGCTCACACAGCCAGCAGCCTGAGCAGCCACTGCCGAAAAGGCCAGAGACGCGAAACATTACACAGCATACAGCTATTAATAACCAGCAGCTTCAAAAATATCACAGTTAATAACACAATCCGCTCTGCATTCACCCAAAGCAAGGAACAGAATAAATACTACTTTAACTTCTAATTGAAATACTATACATCTTTACCTATACAGGCTACTACACCGGGGTGAAATATACTTAAGTAATTGTGCTACATTAATCTGCTAAAGTATTATTTTATATTTTACTCGAATATTACTAAAAATCGACTTACTTTTTCAGACCAAAAAACACTTAACTACTTATATTCTTATTTACCTAGACCTTCAAAGTACTCATAACAATTCACAAATGTTTTGTTTTCTTTCATTCAGCCAATAACTGTGTGTTTTATATCAAACAAATGCTTAGTTTGCCATCCAATCAACCCCCCTAGCATCAAACCTACCTCAGTAAAATATTACAGTATGTAAAGAGGTGTCTCCTTTGCCTTGCTAGAAGACCTAAACTTCATCTAATCTGAAAAAGTAGGCTGAGGTAAGTTTCACTAATTTGCTAACATAGCTATGTTTAACTAAGTTAGCTTGTTTCTTTGCTAATGTTAGTCAGACTAGCATCACCTAGTCATCAGCTAACATAAACTAGCAAAGGCAGAAAGTCAAATTTGAATTAAACATTGGTTATTTACATGATATATTCTTCCTTTTTATTTATTTATTTATTTATTTATTTATTTATTTATTTATTTATTTATTTATTTTTACTTTATTAGCAAACTTCATTGTAGAGATTTAACTTTATTTTTCCCAGACAAATCTGTGTGGCTGCTTTAAAACAAAATCATCTTCAGTTTTTTAGAAATGTTATTAAAGCTACTTCACACATGGAAACATGGCATTAAGTCGATATCTTCAGTCAAACACATTATCAAACATGATCACTTGAGTAATTTTTTTCAAGTCAAGTCAAGAAGCTTTTATTGTCCTTTCAACCATATGTAGCTGACGCAGTACATAGTGAAAAGAGACGACGTTTCTCCAGAACCCTGGTGCTACATAAAACTACATTGAGCAACAAAACAACAGCTAGCTAAACAACAAGAGCTAAGGAGGCATGCATACTTACTTATTTGGGACATACTTACCTTTTCATCTGATTAACGTTCTGACACATTATCTATACTTTCACTGAAGTATAATTTCTCAGTACTCTTTCCCCATCCATGTCGATATATACAAATAAATCCATTATCTATATTATTAGCAATATACAAACTATGTATAGAAGTAGTGGGGGGGCACGGTGGCTTGGTGGTTAGCACTTTTGCCTCACACCTCCAGGGTTGGGGGTTTGATTCCCGCCTCCGCCGTGTGTGTGGAGTTTGCATGTTCTCCCCGTGCCTCGGGGGTTTTCTCCAGATACTCCGGTTTCCTCCCCCGGTCCAAAGACATGCATTATAGGCTGATTGGCATCTCTAAATTGTCCATAGTGTGTGAATGAAAGTGTGTGTGCACCCTGCGATGGGTTGGCACTCTGTCCAGGGTGTATCCTGCCTTGATGCCCAATGACGCCTGAGATAGGCACAGGCTCCCCGTGACCCAAGAATAGATCAGGTAAGCGGCAGACAATGAACGAATGTATAGAAGTAGACACTTCCCAGGCTTACTCTTTTAGAATTTGAGTCCAAAGCAGGTTCTATGTTATAAATGAGAGGGTTTCACTTTTAAAATTTGAGCTGCTTTCAAAGCTGGTGTAAAATCCTTGATATAAACACACCTTTTCAACCTATGAAACATTAGATTTCTGTCAAAAGAAAATCCTAATCTTTACGTTTTATTCTGCTTAACATTATGTGGCTGGATTACGTGAGAGAATTGTTTATGATGAATATAATTCACAATTAGCGGGGCACGGTGGCTTAGTGGTTAGCACGTTCACCTCACACCTCCAGGGTTGGGGGTTCGATTCCCGCCTCCGCCGTGTGTGTGGAGTTTGCATGTTCTCCCCATGCCTTGGGGGTTTCCTCCCCCAGTCCAAAGACATGCATTGTAGGTTGATTGGCATCTCTAAATTGTCTGTATTGCGTGATTGCGTGATTGCGTGAGTGAATGAGAGTGTGTGTGTGCCCTGCGATGGGTTGGCACTCCGTCCAGGGTGTATCCTGCCTTGATGCCCAATGACGCCTGAGATAGGCACAGGCTCCCCGAGAGTAGATCGGATAAGCGGTAGACAATGAATAATTCACAATTATTTTTTGAACACTGGATTTTAACATATTTTATCATACAAGGTTTTAGTCTGTTTTGCATCATGCCTAAGACCACTGTGATAAAATCACTGTAACACAAACTCTCTCGTGGCTTTTAACATTGTTTCACATGGAAATCTTCTTGACCCGAAGTGAACGAGGGTTAAAAATGAATCAGCCTGGATTCTCTGAGAATTCTGTCTGAGAGTCATTTGGGAAAAATCTCCTCTTTGCTCTTAAAATAACCTAGAACATGAGCAACCGATTAGAGACAAAGCTATACAATACAATGCAAACACTAAAAGTGTAGCCTTCATTTCTTTAGTTCCAGGGGAACTAGAGAAGTAGAAACAGAAGAGACGAGCTGAAGAAGAACCAGATCTGAGCTTACCGTGTTTATGCCTCTGCTCTTCACCTCTGGGCTGCTTTCTGACTCAAACAGAGCTGTGGAGAAGCATGTAACAGTATGACTCCTTCAATATCTCCAATTAGCACCTTAACACTCGTACATCTGTGTTACTCATGTAAAAGCTACGCAATACCTGAATCTGTTACACTAATGCTCAACAGGTGTATTGACAACATTACAAAGATCCAAAAATTCATTAACACAACCTTGTTAAGACAGAACAGTTAAATATTTTCAATCATCTCCACAAACAAGTTTTAATAACATTCAGTAAAATAAGGTATTTTACTATTTTTTATACACCGATCAGTCATAACATTAAGACCACCTGCCTAATATTGTGTTGGTCCACCTTTTGCTGCCAAAAAGCCCTGAACCATCGAAGCATGGACTCTGAAGGTGAAGGTGTGCTGTGGTATCTGGCACCAAAAAGTTGCGTGGTGGAGCCTCTATGGATCCGACTTGACACAGATGCTCAAATAGATTGAGATCTGGGTCAGTTATAACTTTGGATAGATACTGACCACTGCAGACCGGGAACACCCCACAAGAGCTGCAGTTTTGGAGATGCTCTGATCCAGTGGTCTAGCCATCACAATTTGGTCCTTGTCAAACTCGCTCAAATCCTTACACTTGCCCATTTTTCCTGCTTCTAACACATCAACTTTGAGGACAAAATGTTCACTTGCTTCCTAATATATCCCACCCACTAACAGGTGCCATGATGAGGATTCAGTGTTATTCAATTCACCTGTCAGTGGTTATAATGTTATGCCTGATCAGTGTATATAAAGTATATATTATTAATTTATTATTAGAGAGAGAAAAAAAAGAGGCTTGTCAGGCAAAGACTGTTCTTAAACAGCTGCTAAAATGAAAGTAGTAACAGGGACTTGTTTCAAGGATGTTAAATGTAACTATAAACAGATAAAAAGTGTGACGTTATAGTATGACGTTATGGTAACGCATCACACCACTTTATAAATGATTGGTAAGGATTTTTTTTTCTTTTCTATAACAGATAACAGTGTTGTGTTTTATTCCTTCTATAGTGAGTAGAAAGCTATCTTGGATTCAGCTTGATTGGGGTTTGGAGGATTAAAGAAAAATATTCCTACATGAAGACATATTTGATATGGCACATTATTAGATAGATAGATAGATAGATAGATAGATAGATAGATAGATAGATAGATATACAGACAGACAGACAGACAGGTAGATAGATAGATAGATAGATAGATAGATAGATAGATAGATAGATAGATAGATAGATAGATAGATAGACAGATAGATAGATAGATCTATCCAGGATCTATGCTTTTTTCCTCTAATGTCTGTAACTAAGCTTATGTATGTACAGTATATATCTAAATTATACGCTTAAAGGCACAGTTAGATTCAGTGTGTGTGTGTGTGTGTGTGTGTGTGTGTGTGCGTGTGTGTTTAGATTGTGTAATACATGTGGGGATTGTGCAGTAATGGAGTTGCTTACCAAAGAGGACTTGCAGTCTGGTAACACATGACACAAAGATGTAGAAAGGCAGCTGCTGCTCTCCAGAGCCGAAACGTTCCCACAGCATGTGTAGTATGTTATTATCACACTGCACACCTGAGGGATGATGGGAGAGAGAGAGAGAGAGAGAGAGAGAGAGAGAGAGAGAGAGAGAGAGAGAGAGAGAGGAGGAATGTGGGAATTCATGTTATGTTAATTTATGCTATCCCCCAGAATCTTGTACAGGTGTTTGTGTACATTGTCATGTAGTGTGTGTGTGTGTGTGTGTGTGTGTGTGGGTGTGTGTGTGTGTGTGTGTGTGTGTGTGTGTGTGTGTGGGTGTGTTCAGAGCCCATACCTGCTGCTTTAAGAGCTTGACTAAGCTCAAAAGGACTAATGGATCCAGATGAATCCTCGTCATACTCAAGAAAGATTGACTTGAACACAAAAAAGAGTAAGGTTTGAGAACTGGATATTTACATGTTCAGTAAACAGCAGAACCACAGGAATGAGGAACGGAATGTAAGTCATTCACTACACGCTAGCGCTGTTTTCCAGCTGTGCAGAACAGCAGGTTTGGAGTGTGGTTTAACCAAACATACTTTATTAAGCCTGAAAGAATTCAGTTCAGAGAAAGGATAGTGAAACAGAAATATGGCAACAATTTCCCCTAAAACTATACCAGCGTCACCTTTAACTGCGGTATTTCTGCTATTTAAGATGTTTACGTTGCCATAGCAAATCAGTTTAGACGAAGAGGCTGAGGTACCTGCAGACTGCGCAGAGATGAGAGGAGATTATTGGCTTGAT